>CM067366.1:95991246-96226246 GCA_034401795.1 Chaetoderma sp. LZ-2023a | reverse complement strand
GGTGTCTATATACTCTGGCGTGCTCATCTACTATAACAACCCTAGCACGCAATTCAAGGGACATCTCCACTTTATCCATCCATCATATGACGTCGTAATCAACCACGTGATGTGTATGATGAAGTCGTGATCAATTACGTCATGAATGACGTAGATAAGTTCGTCGCGAACGCGTAACTGACGACGGAGTATGCGTTGTTGTACAAATTATGTGTCTTTACTATTTAATAAATATGCCAGTGAATAGTTTGAAACTAATTGATTGGGCGCTATTGCTGCCATAGCCAGCAACAGCACCCAATCAAATTAGTTTCAAAATAGTCAACAGCTTAACCTGTATAGTTATCTGGAAATTGACATTTAGGAAGTGGGCGGATCCATCGATCCCAACACGGCGAAGGAAGGGTAGGGCTTAGTTAGAGACGGGCGGAGCAGGGCTAAAACTGAATTCTTCCATTATTCTTGACAAGTTGAAACACGTTCTACTATGATCCACCATGCATGCATGTACTTCCCAAAACAACGCTGAGTACTGTGTTGATTCAAGTGGTCATTGGAAAACACCTTACGATGCGAAGCATTGCGTTCAAGCGCTATGGACATTGTATAAAGTTTAGAGAAGCTGTTTTTGGCCAGTGAGAAAAGCTGTACGTAGATCAACCTATTATAATTTTAAATTTTGAGTATTATGCTTCCAGACACTGCCAATGCACGGGCAAATAATAAAAAAAACTCACATCTGATGCAAACTGTATGTCTTCATTGCCTGAAGGAAGCTTGCAAAATGTGGGTCAATTATTAGAAATCGTTACACTTTATTCCAATAAGTAGGCAGGCCGTCACGTGCAGTCGCCCGACGTCGCAATCATAATGCATAATGAATGGCGTATCTAGCTACGTCAGAAACATTGAAACGTCAGGCATCTGTACTAAGTGCATGTCTTTAATGGATTCACTATTTATGAAGCATCCTGTTAAATATTTTGAAATTCATTTAACTGAGCGGTGTTGCTGCCATAGACATGGTAATTTGGGATTCAAAGTATATATACACCTGTGCAAAAGTTAAGCACCACCCTATTTTTACGCACATGCGAGGGTATATTCATGTGCTATGAAGAAAGCAATAGCATAAACATTTATGTACCCATCCATCTTAGTGCAAGAGGTAATAATGCAACTAGAGGAATGCTGATTATGATGGTGGGGAAACACTGTATGTTTTTGTTTGAACTTGAAAACGAGGCCTGAATATGGTTACGTTGACACAACTGACAACTATTGCCCTACAGTTGACACACGTGGCTAGATTGTCATTAATGGTGTCTGAAAACGAAGTTTAACATCTGTGCACGAGTTTGAGACTGTCATTATTAATACCGGGTATATCCACCTTGTGCCTGGATGACGGCCTGGACACGACGTCTCATGCTGGTCACCAACCGACTGATACGCCATTGTGGTATTCGTTGCCATTCAAGATGGAGTGCGTCTGTTAATTCCTGTAGGTTCTGCACAGGAGGATCCCTCCTTCTCACCATGTTTCCCAGAATGTCCCAGATATGCTCAATAGGGTTCATGTCAGGGCTACTTGCTGGCCATGGTAGGGTTTCGATGGCATTCTGGCGGAGGTATTCATGCACAGCTCTAGCACGATGTGGTCGGGCGTTGTCATCCATGAATATAGGGTGGGTTCCAGGTGCATGATTTACAAAATGAGGGACCACAACTCTATCCAGTATGGAATCTTGATATCTTTGTCCATTTAGTGTTCCAGGTACAGTCAACAGATCCAGCTTACAATCAAATGAGATGCACCCCCATATCATAACGGAACCTCCACCAAATGGAACTTCTTCCATGATGTTACGTTGGTCGTACGCCGTGCGTCTGGACCTCCATACACGAGTTCGACCATCTGTGGCATGAAGCCGGAACCGACTTTCATCGGACCAGTGTACCCGTCTCCAGGATCTCATGTTCCAGTGTCTTCTTTCGTTGCACCACCTCAGACGCTCCTCTTTGTGGTGTGCAGTGAGGAGAGGACGTCTGACAGGTCTCCTAGCTTTCATGCCAGCAGCATACAGTCTCCTTTTGACGGTAGACATTGACACTCTATTGCGCGTTTCCCATTGCTGGCTGAGCACTCTGCTGTTGGTGAATGGAGATCTCCTAACAAGGCGTACTAGGGCTCGATCATCACGGGCAGTAGTCTTCTTCGGTCTTCCAGATCTAGGCCTGTCCTTCACCTCGTTAGTTTGCCCATGTTTTGCAATCAAACGACTGATTACAGTATGGTTAATGTTCAGCTGTCTGCCAATCTCTCTGCATGACATACCAGTGGTATGCATGCCTATGATTTGCCATTTCACACGATCACCTAACCTTCGTCTTGCCATAGCGGTTCACAATCAAGAGCTAATTCTCTCTGTACAAATAAACCACGGTCATGAACACAAAATTCCTAATCTTGTCGCCTAAATCTGTATGTAATGTTCTACACCTCAAACTGGACTTTTACATAACTGAACACGTGTGCTGTTTCCCGCCACGCACGGACATCAAGCGGCGTGAAGTCATGCATGCATGTGCATTTCGTACTTGGAATTATGTCAGCTAACGCGGGGACAAAAAGTATGGCAGCCTAGTTGTACCATCATGTTTCTACGTTCTATTGTTTTTGCTGGTGCTTAACTTTTGCACAGGTGTATACATCGACCCCAACACGTGTAAAAGGTGGACGGAGTTTAGCTAGAAATGGGCGGGACATAGATACAAATGGGCCTTTCCAGTTTATCCATCCACCATAAGTTATGACTTCATATGACATCATAATCAACTAGTCATGACGTCATGAATGGCACGATTTAGTCCGTTTTAAACGCTTAATAGTCCGACACGTTGTAGGAATTGTATGTCTTTGCTATTTAAAAAAACCCCATGCTGTTGAATATTTTGAAACTAATGTGGCCTGCCGTTGCTGCGGCCACAGGCAGCAAGAGCGCCCAGTCAAATTAATTTCAAAATAGCCAACAGCTTACTTGTGTAGTTTTCTGGAATTTGATAGTGATGGAGTTCAGAGATCGATTGATCCCAATACGAGCGTGGTGTGGGTGAAACTTAGCTAGAGATGGACGGGGCATAGCTAAAACTGGAACGACCCATTGTTCCATCTATTATTTTGTCAAATCATTGCATTCCAGTTTGTGCCGTTTGGACAAGGTGATTCGATAGGTACGTTTCCAAAATGCAACGTTGCTTTATATATAAAACGTAAATGTTGTAACAAATCGTAACTATTATATGGGCCTATTTCTTAATTGGAACCATATACTTTTCTATTTATAATATAGGTAATCGGATAAATTATGTTATGTTCCGTTCATATAATTTTGCTTTCCTTAGACAAATCAATACGACTGGTTGTCACACGATATCATCTTACTCCAAGTTAGCTAATTCATGCAGCGAACAAGATTAGATTGTGCAGTGAATGGGCCTTTCCAGTTTTAGTTATGCCATGCCCATCTTTAGCTATGTTCCAACCACATCTCGCTCGTGTTGGGATCAATCGATCACGGAACGCCCTGACTATCAATTTCCAGAAAACTATATAGGTAAGCTGTTGAAACCAATTTTCAATTATTGTTGCCTATGTCAGCAACTGCGCCCAGTCAATTTAGTTTCAAATTATTCGACAGAATATTTGGTAAATATTAAAGACATTCAATTCGTACAACGTGTCAGACTTTTTCGTGTTTATGTCTTTTATGCAGTAATTGATTATGACGTCATCACACACGCCCCGTTGATGATTATGACGTCACATCATGGATGGATAAACTGGAAAGGTCCATTAACTGAAATATTGAGTATGTATGATTCCTGTATTCTGCGGCTGTGGTAGTAGAAACATCGCATTCATCCAGCTGCAATCAGTCCTTCTTCGCTGTTTCCCACTGTGCCGTGTCCTCAGCCGAAAACTTTAGCTTCCTCAGTCCCATTCCGGACTTGGGTGTATCGAGTCCTGCTTTCTTGAAGTCACCTCGTAGCACGCTTAGCAGATTTGTGTAATGGTGTCGTCTCCGGGCTTTGTATTTGTTGACTCCGAGTAGGGCGAATTCCAAGGTTCTCTGTGCTGGCGTGTCTTCTGGCATCATTCCCACATGGCCACACGTGGACCTTTGCCGGGCGACTTTGACAGACAGCGGCGACATATTAAACATCATGTATAGTGCATCATTGGAAATTGTGATGTTTGGCCATCGGTGTCCAGTCATGGTGTATATGTGTTTTCGCTGGCAGCAATTGAGTTTGTCTAGAGCTGCCTGTGGAGTTGCCCAGTTGTTACAGTTATACAGCATCAAGGATACGCAGGTTGCATTGTATAAACGTAGTCGTTTTATCAAGGGCATCTTTGATCTACGAATCCAAGGCTTCCAGAAGGACTGGAAAGCTATGTTTCCCATGACACAGCATGCAGCCATGTCAGCAGTACTGCACAGCAGCGAGCCCATTATTTTAATCTGCATGGTTCGCTGGCACGAAGTGGATCGTCATTTTCTTTAGTTTCATGCTTTGTAGATATGTATATATGGGTGAACTCTGTTTTGGATTCATTCATAAAGAGATTCTAAATTTTGTGTCTGCTTGCAGCTATTGGGAGAATTTCCGCAATGGGTTTCCTTTCCTCGTCTATGAAGTCCACATCGTCGGCATATTCCATTTGAAGTTATGAAACTGTGGTGGGGGGGGGGGGGGTGGGGTGGTGGTCGGTCTTGTGGAATTTTCCCGCACGGATTTCAACGTAGCAGCAAGGTAACAGGTGAAAGGTACAGGGTATAGACTATCTCGCTGTTGGGAGCCGATTGCTGTCTCAACCTCTCCAAACTCCACTGACTTGACTAGTACTCTCATCAACTTGGTATGTGCAAGCGGTAGTCTCACAAGGCGTAGCTCGTCTTCATTGCAACTGGCCTGGCGCAGTGCATCTAGGATCTTTGAGCATTTAATTTGTCGAAGGCTCGTGACATGTCAATGCCCTTTATGTGGAAAGCCCAGTGTTTGGGCATGACTACCAACACAAGCACACGTTGAGCCCATACAATGTCTGATATCTTGAGCGGCGCCATAAATGTAATCTAACATATTTCCCGTTCAATGTCATGGGAAACACAAACATTGACAACAAAATGTCATTGCTGAGCTGTTGACTCCTCTCACGATTCACACACAGATGGTGTCATTGGTCTTACATTGATGTCATTGATTAGAACAGCTCCAGAAAGCTTTCATTTAGCTAATCACATAATTCAGCAAATCCTTAACTAACCCAATTCCTGAAAAATTATCCATATACTATCGCAACGAGTATTTCGTTATACGGTTGCAGTCTTGTAGCAACCAGACCAAAACTAAGCCGCACTGGTCACCCATTACTGTGAAGGCATTCGGGTTCCGTCCACTAGTTAATCGGGACCCGAAATTAAACTCTGGTCTATGAACTGCTTGAGTTACCTCAAAACCACGATAGTAACATGAAGCAAATAATATAAGATTCCATTTCTAGTTATACCACGCCCATTTCTAGTTATACCACGCCCATTTCTAGTTATACCACGCCCATTTCTAGTTATACCACGCCCATTTCTAGTTATACCACGCCCATTTCTAGTTATACCACGCCCATTTCTAGTTATACCACGCCCATTTCTAGCTAAGCTCCTACCACTTTCTATGCGTGTTGGGATCCATTTGACCCTCTGAACTTTGAATTTATGGTAACTATCCAGCGAATGTGTTCAATATTTTGAAACTAATTTCACAGCGAGTTTCCGTCTTGCTGCCTATGGTGACAGTACTACAAATGGAATTAGTTTCAAAATAGTCACGCGACAGTTTATTGAATTCAAAATTCATGAAAGACATACAATGCATACACTTTCGTGACGGACTTTTCGACTTCGTGACAGACGTACGTTATTTTGATTGTGATGGCATGTAACGAATGAAGTGTATTTTGATTATGACATCAAATTAAGTGACATATCAGATCCATTTATTACCCATTAAGGCAACTATCCATTTGTAACTCAACCGTCAGCCATGGGAAAGTGCTAACCTGGTGGTGTACGGTCCATTAGCTGTGTGAATTCAGTACACCCATTGCGTTCATTCATTGAGTCTAGGTTGCTTTAGGACCCGTTTATGATTGTCTATTCACAAGAGAACAGACCGCGTTAATGGAGCAATACAATGTCTCCTCTAGATCCCAAACAACGTATGCACTGAAACCAGTCAGCCATTCTTGCGATATGTCCCTTGTTCATGAATCAAAAAGACACGTGGTGGGTTAATTGGACTCAACTATAATCTATTGTGCACGCTGATATTTATTGCTCTTGGTTTAATAACGTCATTTAAAAAAAGGGCGAATAGAGAGCGAATAATGCGCGCCGTTTTATTACTAATGTTGCCCATGGCAGGGTTTCTATGCTATCACAGTTATTAAACGTGGCACTTACAGTACGCAATGCCAATATAGTGACACGTTTATGTGCCAGACTGATTGAAATGGGCAGACGTATTACTGAAGAGAAAGGAGGGGAAATAAACTCGAAAAGCTTTTATTATAAAACTGGGATATATCTGGTTTTATTTCCGTGCGTGCATGCGTGCGTGCGTGCGTGCGTGCGTGCGTGCGTGCGTGCGTGCGTGCGTGCGTGCGTGCGTGCGTGCGTGCGTGCGTGCGTGCGTGCGTGCGTGCGTGCGTGCGTGCGTGCGTGCGTGCGTGCGTGCGTGCGTGCGTGCGTGGGTGGGTGGTTGGGCTGGTTGGTGGGTGTTCGTTGATATTGAAAGTACAACACTCAATAGCTTGTATTGGGAAACACTTTAATTTGAGACCTTTACTTGGCCTAGGATCTTTACATTTAAAGTCAAAATCCAGACTGGTATCCACTAACATCTGAAAGCCTGGTGTATCGCGATACATTCTAGCAGGCATACTCACATGTAGCAAAAAAACGTCATTCAGATGTTTTTATATACATATTTAGCAGGGTTGACCTCTTGATATACATTTATTGAAATGGCAAATCACCATGTGTGCTCTATCGGTTCGAGTCAGTCATTGCTAAAGAACATTCTCCTTTCCCAAATTCAAATGTTCTATACAGATAACCTTTATAAATCAAACACTTGTTGTCATTATACATGTGATTTTCAGAAACTTAACATAGATTGTTTCTCAGTACCATTAGCCTATGCAGTAGGCGGTAGGGAAGTGATGTCTCCTAGCTGCCCTTGCAAACCAATCATCGTCAATATCTCGTTGTTATTTGGTATTTGCAAATTTAATTTCTCGTTCTCTTACTTTTTAATTTTACTTACTTGCTTAAGTCGGGAGCTCGTGATGGTTCAACATGCATCCCTTTAGTTCATCAGTACTTATTGGGCTGGTATCCATCATCAGCACATCTGTGTATATTAATGGTGGTCTGTATGGCTTGTATGTTTCAAACTGCAGGATTGCCTAAATCAATTTTAGCCCTGAACCCAGTTCGGGACAGACGATTGTTGTTATGAAGCTGCGGTGGCAAGGGGAATAATGCACCCCTCCACACTACCGGAATTTCCTCTGCCATAGTGTATCCCCATAGCGTCACCCCACCACTAGGTTTTATCTCCACCAGTAGTTCAGCTCCTCAGGTCAAAGTACGTTCCACCACCACATGTATTTGGATGCGCATGTATGCTCCTATATATCCATAGGCGAGCTCGTGTAATGAATGGCACATAAATACGCAAATGTGATATGATAAACAGTCAAACGAATACAACACCGTCACACTATCCAGATCAGTACCCGAATTTGCCACGGTACATTAATATATTTGTATATTTGAATAGGCAAATCCGGCATCCCATGCGAATGTTTGCTGAAGGGGGAAAGCACAATGTAAAGATCAAAACTCCCTTCTACCTGGCTCCTTGCAGTGTATGTCTTATGTGTGAATTTTACAGATTATTGTTAATTCAAGTGAGTTATCTGATCTACACGTTGCCTGACCTGCAAAGCTACGGCCGCGTGAATACGAGGTGAGGACATCTATGGCAGCAACAGCGGCCAGTCAAATTAGTTTCAAAATGTTCAACAGTTTACATGTATAGTTTTCTGGAAATTGAGAGTGCAGAGATCGATAGATCCACACACGATCAAAGCGTGAGTGGAGCTTAGCTATAGAGATGGGCGCCTAGGTAAAATGGATTCTTCCACTGCATTCATGAAACCATATCCTCACGCAATCATATGACGGCATACTTAACTACCTGGCGTGTAGGATGGCGTCAGCATCATGACGCCATGAATGATTCGAAAGAGTCCGTCGTTAGTGCTTAATAGTCCGAATCGTTGTACGAATTGCATGTCTTTACCATTTAATAAACATTCTATTGAATATTTTGAAACTAATTTGACTTGACGTTGTTGCTCGGAAGCAATAGCGACCAGTCAAATTAGTTTCAAATTCTTTAGCAGCTTACCTGTATAGTTTTATGGAAAGTGATAGTCAGGAAGTTCAGGGCGAGCGAGGTGCCGGTGGAGCTTAGCTAGTGATGGGCGGGGCATAGATAAAACTGGAAAGGTACACTTTTCGAGTGATTCTTAGAAATGTATCATCATATCCCATGACTTCTAATACATTTCACACTAGAAGTGTATACGCCATCTCTGACTTCTATAGGCAACCTAGTTATAGTACGCAGGTCTACTGTGTGAGCGTTGTAATACGTTTTTTCAAGTTACGTTGGAAGCTCGCGACGTTATTACACTAGTACACGACTAGGAGATAAAACGCTATGTAATGCTTCAATCAATATTATTCAGTGAGTTATAATCCTGCCTATGTGATAAAAGTGTATTCATAATAAAACTTATTATAATACTACCTTCATCGTGATTGGCAAATCGGTGGTTCGGAGTCTTTTATGGGATCTGGAAGATACATTATGCCTTTTCGATTTCGTAGAATGGCATTTTCTTCAGACATATAAATAACCCTGGATATATTGCAAAGCAGCAAATCTATACAGCAGGCGACTGATGCAACTCACTACAAAACTCACCATGATCATGCACAGTATATTATATGCGAGTGTGACGCTTATGAATTATGTAATTCATCCGTAATTCAGATTATATTTATTTCTCGATGGAGCATGTATTATCCTCTTATCACGAGCCATTATCTCAATCACCGCTTTAAATATGCCGTGTATTGCCACTTATGTAGGAGCTAAGGGCTGCATCCCCCACGATAATATGAAGGTTTGAATCATTAATATATTTTACAGTTGATGAAGTATGTTTTATGCTAGCTCTATTTTAAACACTATACTCTTTTATCTTGATTTATGTTCGTAATCTGCAGCATGCTAAGAATGGGTATTGATGCGATCCATTATATCCACATGATAGGGCCCTTGTGGCTTTAAGGCTGTCTGCTAAGATTTTGATTATACACATTTCTACAATGTCAAGTCACCGCAGAGTGCCAGGATGCTGTTGGATTTTGCTGCACCAAACATGGATGTACTTTCTCGCTTTATTGAACACGTTTATAAATCAGCGTTTCTGCGTTTTCGCTGAGGATGTGGGATCCCTTGATTTAGGTGTATTAGCTTTAACGCAGTGTGATCCTCATTGATTAACACTATTGGTGAATGGAATGCCGTCAGGTTCAAGGTCAACGCCATAGTAAAGTCATACAACGTTCGATAAAATGAATGTCCAATGAAACCAGTGATCCATTACACCATTATGCCACGTGGTGCTGTTAAAGGGCAATGATTTGCTTCCAGGTATACCAGGGATCTGACAAAATAGAAAATTAATCACAAGTATAAGAGATAGCATCAGATCTTAAGATTTGGATAATTGGATAATGGTATATCCCATCATCACAGAAAACAATTTAAGAATTAGGACATACATTTTAACTAAATTTATGCGTTTTTTCATAAAATAACAATGATATTTATTTCCGGCATTTTTAACTTTAACTTGTATATATGCTTAAAGGGGAACAAACCAGAGCATGCGCAAAACACACCAAATAATGCTTTTGTATAATTAAAAACAAAATAAAATATATTATTTGTACATTTTCGAATTCCTTAGTAGTATATCTCGCCACGGAACGCAATTTTCTTCAATTTATCACGTCATCGCGTGTATGATTGCTGTGGTATGACGTCACCGCGTGGATACTATTTTGCTGTTGATGATTGGTAGTTGACAACACCTCATTCAGATACACGCGTGTTAATGACATACAAGAATAACACTGGCGTTTGTTAAACTAGAACTTGAATCTGAACTCTTGTCCAGATTGTGTAGGTGTATTAGACACGTATTTCTTCTAATCTGAACACACTTACGGCGTAATCTGATTCCACGTGATTGTCGATTCACGCGGTGACGTCATAACCTGTATTTTACGGCGTGTCAAAACCAACGATTTTAACCGACATTTTAACAATGACAGAGATTGTAAAAATCTGAAAACTTCTTTTTAATTTATAAAATATGATTAAAACGTTTATATTTTGTGACTTTTGTTGAAATCTAATGGACCTATCCAGTTTTTGCTATGTCCCGCCCACCTCTAGCTAATCTCCATCAACACCTCGTCCGTGTTGGGATCGATCGATCTCTGAACGCCATGACCATCAATTTCCAGAAAAACTATATAGGTAATCTGTTAAATATCTTGAAACTAATTTAACTGGGCACTGTTACTGCCTATGGCAGCAAAAGCACCCAGTCAAATTAGTTTCAAAATATTCAACAGCATGTTCATTAAATAGCAGAGACATACAATTCGTACATTGTGTCGGGCTATTAAAAATTAAAGACGGGCCAAATAGAATCATTTAAAACGTAATGCTTATGACGTCACCCTACTTAGCTGATTATGACGTCCATATGGCGTCAGGTGATAGATGGATACTCTTGAAAGGTGACTTCTCGTTTGTGATCTACTTTCATACGGTATATCTAGAGCAGTTCTTGGACAAAGACAGTTGATGCCGTCAGCATCCCGGTCAATCCATTCCGTGTCCGGAGACACACTGGGTGTCCGTGTATAGCAGAATAGCTAGTGTTATGAAATAGCTTCTTTACTTGTCTGAGAAATCGGACTAATAGCGATGTTAATAAAGGTCCATCTACGGTACTGAGTATGCATGGTTAATCCAATGACCATATCGATATGACAGTAGAAACTAACTTATTATTGAAGGATTCATTTCTCGGTATGCCCCGCCTATTTCTATCTAATCTCCGCCCATTTTGTAACCGTGATCGAACAGATTATAATTTGTACATTGAATTCACAGAATTCCAATCTCAACGCAATTATAAAGGTAAACCGTTGAAAGCATTGAGACTAAATTGAATAGGCTATTCCTGCCTATGGTAGCGACAGTTCTGTGTTTAATTATTTTCAGAACGTTCAACAGAATGCTTATTAAGTAGTAAATCCATCAATGACATACACTTCGTACACTTGACGGAATTGTATAGCTTCTTGACCGAGAGCGTATCGTCATTTTGATTGTAACGTCGGATAGTGTGTGAGGTATTTGATTATGACACCAGATACATGAGTGACAGATCGGATCTCTCTATTATCTACACATCGTTTAAGTCTTTCAGATATTGCTCAGAATCAGAAGGTACATTATCACGAATTCAATAACGCGGCTACACAAACACCTTGAAAATGCGAAAAATCCGGAAACTCCAGACAATTCAAACAATCCTTTTAATGTGGCAAAAGCGTGATAGCGGAGGATTCCAATCGCTGAGTGACCTTGTTTCTAATGTAGTCAGGAGCTTGTATGCAGTGTTGTATGCGTCGTTGTCGTGTATTTGCTAGTTTGCAAAATATCTTCGATTAGTACCAGCAATGCAATTGTCTACATTAAGATTAAGATCACACATCAACTAGCAGGATCCAAAGATGCTAAAATATTACATTCCTCTTTGCTGAATTGTTCTTCTATGATACATCTATGTTTCTTCGTTCAGGTATACTTTAATCCTGTCATGTCCCATGGACTTGTACAAATTCCCGCTTGACAATCAAGAATGCAAGATGAAGATCGAAAGCTGTAAGCATAAAGAATACTCATCCTCATCCGTTATTCATCTCTTATCATCTACTCTGTACATAGCGGCAGAGTTTTATCCTAAATTATAATCAATAATTTATCAGTACACCATGCGTGGCAAGCAATGTACTTATGCAAGTTTATATATCCACAACCCAATCGCTTTGTTTGGTGTAATTTACCACAATCCTGTGAACCCTGAATGACAAACCCCCAGGTTCGAGGTAACTATGTACGTAATCTGCTGAAACGTGTGTAACTAATTTGACAGGAATGTGTTGTAGCAACAGCTCTCAGTCACATTAATTTCAAAATATGCAACATAATATTTAATAAATTAAGTCTTTGAATCCTACATCCTCAGAGTCCTAATTTCAAGGTCGCTATACAGGTAAGCTGTTTGAAATAATTAGACTGGAACCTGTTGCTGCCATTGGCAGCAACAACTTCCACTCAGTTTAGTTTCAAAATATTCAACATAATTTTTAATAAATCGTAAATGATTTTCGTGTTTTTAACTTTCGAATACCAAGTGTTAATAATGATTTTTTTTAGAATTCCGTATTCCTGTTCAAAGGATTAAGTATATAATACCATTAGATATGTATTGTTTTCCAGACAGCTATACTGAGGATGAGTTGGAATTGCTCTGGTTCCTGGATAAACCGATCGAGTTGGCACCGGATCTGCATCTTCCTCAGTTCACGTTAAATGGCTTTACTAAAGGAGAATGCGCAGAATCGTATATAACAGGTACACAGAGCCGAATAACAGAGAGTAGAATGTGATCATGTTACGCTACATGTACTATCCATTGCTATCCATACAGCAATAGCGATGCCAGTACAGTGTTGTCCACTGTAACGTTAATAACCCTGCAAAACCCGGCAACCAAATATAGCGATGTCAAAGCCGATGACTCGTAAGCCTCCAATCCTATGAATGTATACCCTATGTTATACGTGGATCTCATGTTCCAGGGTTGTAATAGCAATGGTAATGTGAAGTTTAATATGTACTGACAGAAAATGCAGAAACAAGGTCATTCACTTGAGTGAGGCGAGAATCAAAGCTTGTATTGGCTGCTAAATCACTATGTTAATATTTGACATTTGCTAACACCACCTATTGAGAAATGAGCAAATGATTACGAAGCAAGGTAGTCCAAATGCAACATCTCTGCCGAATCATTCAACCCTGAAAGACAATAAGCTGTTGAATACTATTCGCTAAATTTAGTGAGACGGAAGTGGTCTGTGCATTAATGGACCTTTCCAGTGTATCAGCCATATAATGTCATAATCAACTACGTAACATGTAGGATGTCGTCATAAGCAATTGCGACATGAAAGACTCGATTCAGTTCACGCTGTACGAATTGTATGTCTTTACTATTTAATAAACATCATGTCTAATATTTTGATACTAATTTAGTTGGGAGCTAGTAATGCTATAGCACTCAGTCAAATTAGTTTCAAAATATTCAACAGCTGACCTGTATTGTTTTCTGGAAATTGATAGGCATGGTGTTCAGGGGTCGATCGATCCAAACACGGCCGAGGTGTTGGTGGAGCTTAGCTAGAGATGGGCGGGGCATAGCTAAAACCGGAGAGGTCCATTGATGCATGTCTTCACGCCATAGTTCTATTTGACAGAACAGCCCCTGCACCACAAAGAATGGGTCGTTTTCACGTCTCCTGGACTTGAAGCCGGGTAGATCTTAGATAGTGTCTACTTCCGTGACATATTCGATTCTTAAAGTACAATTTTCTGTTTCAGGGAACTATACCTGTCTAGAAGTTAAATTCCAATTGGGTCGGAAATACGGGTTTTACCTTGTCCAGACCTACATTCCAAGTACACTGATCGTGGTCTTATCCTGGGTGTCCTTCTGGATCAATCACGATGCCATTCCTGCTCGTATATCATTAGGCGTTCTCACTGTCCTCTCTATGACTACGGAGAGTATAGGTAAGTGCGTGCGTGCATTATTCAGTCGTGTTTCATGGTAACCTACATGATAATAGCGTGTTAGACAACCGTCTTTCGTGTCCGAAATTCATATTTGACACGCGGTGCCCGGATATCACGTGACGTGTCAAAGAGTCCAATTGAGTCATTCTGACATGAAATGATATTTTATATCAAATTTTTTTCAGCGTGTTCCTACCGACTGTGGATAATCTGATCGGCGAATCCGTGAAAAAGAAGTGTTGCGAATTCGTGCGTTTCACTATAAATACCGATAAACCTTGAGATTAAGAGTAAAAGTAATACATCTCACCAGGCTCAATTTAATATTCTTTAAGACGCCATTCTTAGTATACGATATACTTACGTCTGCCACTTACCAAGTCTAGCACATTGAATGGCGTACCCAGTTTTCGTGTAAAAAACTCATGGTACCATACTATTAGCTTACTTTTTTAACACATGTGAGTCATAATTCTTATTTGTGAAACGTAATTAGAGAAGTATTTGTATTTTCCAAGATCGCTTATATATATTGATATATCGATATTTTTATTAACGCATGCGATTCACGAAAATCATGTCTGTTTGCTCATATAGTTGCCTGTACACGTTTATGTCACATACGTGTTGCTCATAGATTCGCTGACCAGAGTCTCTACGGTTTTAATGGTCGAACAAAAACTGTGTCCGAACAAAATAATTTATTTTGGAGAATGAATCTTTGTTTTAATTAATAGTACGCTGGCCTATATAGACTTATTGGTATTTTGCTGCAGGGATATATGATGGCGTAACAGCATTAACATCTCACTAGGAAGTGTTACGATATTGATACGAACATCGATATCATGTTGGCAGATTATAAAGATAGGACATGTTATTATGGCGCATCGTTTCTGGATTATTCTCAGCCAGTTTAATATGTATAATATCAGTCATTAATTATTCCGCATAGAGCATTGTTCTTAGTGTTGTATTATCTCATATTGCATAGAATCTATAGGGCGAGCTACACCTGGGGAATATTTTCGGGGAAATGCATATTTACCCTCATTACTTAGTCTCAATTGTATCACACTGAGTGCAAGAAATGGCCTCTCAAGACAGATTTTCAAAAGATTTTCTCAAGAGACTTATTTCCTCAAAGGCTTACCTAAATTGTGGAAATTGTCCACGATTTGCTCCCTGTTAACAAAATCAAGGAATTGCGAATGATAATCTCGGCTATTCTGTATCACTCAATGACGTCATCATGTATGAAAGAATGAAATAAAACCGAGGCAAGAGCATGGTATGCCAATGGAACTTTCAAGTCTAGCCATCCATCATATGACATCATAATCAAGTATGTGACGTGCATGATGACGTCATAAGTAATGACGCCACGGATGACGTAGATAAGTACGTCACGGATGCTTAATTTAAGACGGACTACGCGTTGCTGTACGAATGTTATGCCTTTTCTATTTAATAATCATTCTGTTGAATTTTTTGTAACTAATCTGACTAGGCGCTGTGGCTGCCATAGGCAGCGATATATGGCAGCGATAGCACACAGTCAAATTAGTTTCAATATAGTCACCGGCTTACCGCTATAGTTTCTGGAAATTTATAGTCAGGATTCAAGGGATCGACCGATCCCGATACAGGCGAAGCGTTTGCTGAGCTTAGCTGGAGATGAGCGGGGCATAGTTAAAACTGGAAATGTCCGTTGTCATGTTTGGAAATAATATGAGCGGGGCATAGTTAAAACTGGAAATGTCCGTTGTCATGTTTGGAAATAATATAATTATAAATGATAGACCATTGCTAGATAATGTATGATTGAAATGTACCTATAATCGAGTCAATTTCATATAGCCTTTAACGGCATTTCTAACAGTTTCCCGGGATAATCTCTTCACATGTATTTCTTCTGATTGCCCTACCAAGATACAAGAGGAAATGCTGTATTATATGCGCAGGTCTGTGGATGACTCTTCCGAAGGTGTCATACGTGAAAGCAATTGATATATGGATCTCCGCGTGCGTGTGCTTTGTTTTTCTCTCCATGATGGAGTTTGCTGCTGTCAATACGTTGACTCGCAGAGATATCCGCCTCTCATTCAGACAGCCATCATTCTCAGACAGCAAGGAACGGAAATACTTCTCAGACGTGAGTATCGTTCAATAAATCAGTCCTAGCTTTCACGATCACCAACGTATTGCTAGTAGTCCTCTGGCTGAGGGGGTATTTGTGCACATGAAAGGTCACCTCGATCAGTCTTTATAATCGAAAATTAGATCCAATGGGCGTTCAGAAAAGTAAGGGTGAGCGGGCGTAACACCGGCAATAAATCAGAAAATTGACATTATCATGGGCAAACATTGGCAATACCAGAATTATTATACGGTTCGTGTCAATATCACATTTATATAGACTAAAAATGATAGGTATCATCAAATTCCATCGCATAAACAGCGTCACTACAATTTTAGAAGTGTCTTTAATGAATTTGCAATTTCTAACAATTTCTTTATGAAAAATCGGCTGAAAATGGCTTGCACCAAAATTTCCCAATTCAATGCCCCTCCTAGTAACATGCTAGTGCAGCTAAATAGTATGTTTATCTGCGTGAAAATGGATATTATATGACCATATTTGGTGGAATAAATATACATATTCTCAAATGAGGAAACTAATGTACACCATGATCCAAATTATATTATCTAATTATCAAACTATTTTCATCAGCTACAAACAGTTTCAAACAAAAAATATTTCATAATAATGTTGGGCAGTTTTTCCGTTTCCTGAAACATGATCATGCCAATTTCCCCCTTTCAGACCGGGCTTTCGGTGAAAGTCAGCTAGATAATCATGTATGGGATATAGAAGACAGTGCACCTTTGAATAAATAGTTATTCATGAATCAGGTCCAATAAAGACAGATGGAGAAATGATTTGCTAGACGTGGACTTGGTCTAAATGATGAGTGTTGCGATGCTAATGAATTACACACAGTATGAAAGAGACGGGCTCTGCTCGAGCTTTTAGCTAAGCTCTTAGATTACCTGCTTAATGTTGGTATTAATCACTAGCTTCAGTCGATTCAGTCATATCATGAGCTATGATCAACTCATGAGATATCAGAATGGTATGGTTTGACACACCGTTGCTAGCAGCAATACTGGTGTCTCATTCCCAAGTCATTTCGACCAATGAATGTTTACAAGAACTGCTATCTACAACTTTGATCACGAAGAATCTACACTATCGGGTATCAGTGGAAGGCATGACTCAGATACAGTTCTCTTCCAACATGCTATTACTGAACAGGTGAAGTGATAGGAAAGCCCAATCGCTCAGATACTAATATTGTGGCTTGTGCATGGATTAACACGTTCAAAGAGGATCGTCCATGTCAACGAATCCTGAAGTACATTAAGCCAGCTCAAAGACCAAACCTCTCTGAAAACTGTACAGTACCCGATGGATTACCGAACATACCTCAATCAAAATACACCTGGCAAGCAACAGAGGATAGGGCTTGGGAGTATCACGTTTTAGATCTGGATGACATTAGTGAAAAAGGTTCAGCCCAAGAGACACAATCCATGTCACCATGGAGTGCTGCAAATTCATTCTGGACAGAAGAAAACATCAACTCGATGATCATTGGATTTTTCTTTTACAAATAATAGAGCAATGAACAATCTTCTTGACTTATTGCATCAGCCAATAAAACCTAAGCTGGCCGATGATGATTCAAAACCTTAATTATATGCATGGGTGCATTCCATATGATCAACATGGTGCTCAGCTATCTTGACAAATACAACCGTGGATGTGATGCAGAGCGTATCTGGATTGAAGGTGGAGCAGTTTGCGTTAATGTTGTACACTTGGTCATTAGCATAAAGCACTATGTTAAATCTTTGAAATGCATGACTACGATATATTCTTAGGTAGGCTATCCATAGAATTCAATGGGATGAATTCTTTGCAGGTCGAAAAGTGCTTAATATTGTCGAAATGCCCAAGCAATATGTCTTAGACAAGGGATTCGATTATAGTCTACTACTGATACAGAGCTGTGTTGATTAGTTTGATATGCTCAGAGATGATTTCATCCAGTTTATTGCTAGAGGTCGGAATTGTAGCGAGACCTTCTTGTATTGGGATAATTTCACTGAAACGGTTCCATGCTTATGAATCTCAAAAGAAGTGACTGTGAAGGCAATTGAAGCCGTCACCCTAACACAATTTCGAAACTGATAAGACCATTTGCTGCAATGGATGCCCCAAACCATTTCCATTGGTGTTCTTTGTATATAGAAGACACGATACAGCTCGCAAGCACAGCCCCAGATGTGCATCGGAGCTTTAAAGAGGGGAAATGTGTGCTCAAGTGTCCGCCTGACAAGTTTACCGCCATGGGAATTGATATGTGCTTAGAGCAAACCATCAACAAATGTCTAATGAGTGCTGTTGTCATAATTCGCTATTCAAGAGAGAAGGAATATGTGGCAGAATGGGAGATCATATACTCAGAAATGTGGCTGTTGACCATCTATACAGAGCACTCAGTGGTGTGAGGAATAATGCACTCGAGCTGATGTTCAACCACGAATTTCCAAAAGCTGAAAGTAAAAAAGTAAGTAAAAAATGTAAAAATGATGGTGAGGTACATTATAGCACCGCGAGAGACAAAGCTGAATACCATTCTGACATCAGAGTTAATTTCTGAGAAAATAAGTGACCGGCTGCTACTCATTGGTTAAGTTGGGAATAAGCTGTATGCAGACGTCCAACAGGAGTGGTGTGTTGAGAAAAAGGAGGAGCTATCGAGAATTAGCAATCGAACTGATGGCAGAACATTCCCGAACATTCGTAATGATTGACATTACTGAATGGAGAGGACACCAGATGAATGATCGTTTGGAATATGACATTGTTCCTGCTGGTAGCCTCCTCGAAGAAGACGCGCTTATGAAAAAGGCACGTGAAAGTACTCAGGTTTCTGAATTGGAGAAGACACTCGCTAGTGATGACCATCAGCCTATATTATCACCTAGTAACTGATGTGATGGCCAATGTTAGGACTGTTGGGCTCAAGCAGCTGACTATATTTGATAACTTATGCAACAGTACAATAAGCTGGCCGATTTTATCTTGGCATCGACTCCTATAAGGAGGGAACGATCAAGGCCACAGAGAGGGAGCGTAGAACTCATATCCACCCAATTGGTGTTGCTACAGTCAACAGCTAAATTGCACCACCAGTGAAGATCGTCAGCCTCTGATTATCCAACAAAGCCAAGCTTCGCCTTGAGTCTCGTCCAACAAAACAAAGTTTGTTCTTAAGTTTCCAATACACGGATGCATTTACAAAGGACCTGGTCGTAGGCAGAGTGGCTGATGATCATTCATGTGTACGCGTTTTAGGTGGAAGGTCACAGCAACATCAGAGCTTGAACTGGGCATGGAGGCTGACACATTTCTGCGTCAGGTTCAACGTCATGGATTGCAGGGGCTTTGGGCCAAAACGGGAGTGGGTTCGACAATGCGCTATATTCACGCCAAAATTATACCTGACGCATGCAGGGTTATCCTAGCAGTACATACACTCAACGAACACATGTGTGTGTGGCACCAACCGTGCTGGCATTAGTGTACAGCCTGGTCGATACTTTATTAACTCTGGCATCATCAGTGGTCCAAATGAGTTCGAGGCCCTGCATGGTTCCAAACAGTGCAAGTTTTGAACACAGAATCGGCCTGCAATGCAATGCATCAGCTTATATCATTGACAGAAAAGGCGTCACCTTTCTTGACTTGCCACCTACAAGCCACACTACAATGTTCCACATACCCAGAAGTCATTATAAAACCAACTTGATGTGCAAGATAATGCCACAAAGAATGACACATTCTCGTGATAGCTGCAAATGTAATCCCAGAGAAAACAGTACAGTGTTGCACATGTACAGAATGTCCAACATGGGATATAATTGTTGAAGAGCAGCACGTGTTTGTTGCAGGTTTTGTATATGCCCAAATGAGCCGTAGTGAACTTTTAAGCAAGAATCCATTTCAATGAGTCTATTGAGGCAAAGCTTAGATGCAGACTGTGCACACTATAACATCGATAGTGCATGCATTCAAGAGGCTAATGTAGCTAAACGCTCAGAGTAGCAACTACAGACATGCCATAAGCTAGTGCTCATGGAGCAAAAACAGGCCACATACCGGGACGTAGGCTTCGTAATCAGACCAAGGGTCTTGGATCATGTCATTAGTTCTGGGTACGCCAGTGATCGCACTGCATTCATTGATCTGGCTATACCTACGTGAAAACACATCACCACTAAGTGTCGAATTGTCAACGCATACGCTCAACTACCGAAAAAGCCTAAGAGAATCCAGCAATATTAGCTTCCTTCTATGAAGAACTGAGCTCCGCCATTACAATCCCAGCTAGATGGCATCTGTTCGTGTGTGGAGATTTCAACTCCAGGCTGGGTAAACTCGGAATTTTGGACAAAAGTTCAGGACTTGGCTTATGCAGGGGATCCTATGGAGAAGGCACACGCAACAGCAATGGAGATGCACTGGTGGCATTCCTTAGTTCCAATGACCTATTTAACACAAATATGGTTTTCAAACAGCCATGCCATCACCGGACAACATAGACTGAACACATTACTGATCGCAAAGCCCCAACATGTTCTAAGGCTACAACAGCTGTATTCCACCAAATAGACTTCATACTATGCAAGACAGAAGTAAAACCCTTACTCTGGAACGCTCGTTCGTATGGGGGCACAGACCTCAATTCTGACCAAAAGCTAGTCATCAGATGAACGATCTCTACTTAATATATAAACACCATACTAGGCAATAGGGTAGAGTCACCTACAACCTGCCCAAGCTCCTCTGCGACACTGACACTCAAATGTCATACAAAAAGCCCTCAGGGAGCAAATATCTAGCATCGACGTCAGCCCCGATCCAAACGAAGTCCTAACCAAAATACTGAAATCTATGGAAGCATCCGCTACCAGCACCATAGGTGTTCTTAAATACAACCAAACTAGGTATACTGATGACCCTCTAGTAGTAAAACTGTCAGCAGAGCAGAAAGCATTATGACTGCGCATCTATCAAAGTGGCCAAAGTGAAGACCGCACCAAACTACGCCGGGAGCGCAATATTATTCTGTGCCACATTAGCGAATGCTTAAAAGATCTTGCTATTCAACGGGCAGACTCCCTAGCAGATGAAATCACTGCCACGGATGACTGTCACAAAATGTTTCCGGCAGCCAAAGCCCTGCGATTTACTGACTACACACTACCACTCACTGTACACAACTCTGAAGGACACTTTATCAGGACTGACCAGCGAAAGGCTGAGGTGATCTGAGAATGGTTCAAGGAACAGTTCACTGACAACGATGATGAGCCCTTGCACCCTATCTCAGGAGACCCCAGGCCATTCCTAACAACAATTAAAACAGCCGAAGTTGAGAAGGCACTTAAAGCCCTGAAAAATGGTACGTGCATCTGGACCTGATGGCATGAGCAGTGAACTATTCAAATATGCAAGTGACATCATCTCAAAACCGATCACGCACCTAATCAATTCAGCTTTTATGCACCACCTTCCAATCGACGCTTTAGGGCAGGCACCTTTATCGCACTACCCAAACCCAAGAAGCCACCTGGGCCCCCAGTCAATTTGTGACCCATTGTGCTCCTCAACAGCATATGGAAAATACTATCCAATGTTACTCTATGCCGCATCCAAGACACGATCGATTACTTCATCAGATCATGTCAAAGTGGCTTCAAACGTGGACACAGCTGGCTAGACATTGTGTGGGCTCAATGTATGCTTTTGTCGGTAGTCATGTCTAAACACTAGGACTTCCAGAAAATTGGCATTGACATGTCACGAGCCTTCGACACAATTAAACTCTCAAAGATCCTAGATGTACTACGCCAGGACAGTTGCAATGAAGATGAGCTACGACTAGTGAGACTACTGCTTGCAGACACCAAGCTGAGAGTACCAGTCAAGCCAGTGAAATCTGTAGAGTTTGCGACATCAATCGGCTTCCCACAGGGAGATGGCCTTTCTCCGGTGCTTTTCACTTGCTACCATGCTACCGCATTGAAATCTGTGCGGGAAAGTTCCACAAGACCAAACCCCCAGTGTCAATACGGGGCATGCCACTAGAGATGTAATATGCCGATGACGTGGACTTCACAGATGAAGAAAAGAAAACCCTTGACTAACTTCTCCCAATAGCTGCAAGCAAACTAAAAATTGAGAATCTCTTTATGAATGAATCCAAAACAGAGTTCACCCACATATACCTATCGATAAAGCATGAACACACAGAAAATGACGACCCACTTCGTGGCGGCGAACCATGGAGGAAAAGTACACTCCTGGGCTCACTGCTTTGCAGTACTGCTGACATTTCTGCACGCTGCGTCATGGGAAACATAGCTTTCCCGTCCTTCTGGAAACTATGGATTCGTAGATCAAAGATGCCCTTGATAATGAGGCTACGTTTAAACAATGCAACCTGCGTATCCTTGATGCTGTATAACTGTAACAGTTGGGCAGCTCCAAAGCCAGCTCTAGACAAACTCGATGCCTGCCACCGCAAACACCTACGCACCATCACTGGACACCAATGGCCAGACAGCATAAGTTCCAATGATGCACTATACAAGATGTGTAATACGTCACCCCTGTCTGTAAAAGTCTCCCAGCAAACATGGTCCATGTTTGGCCATGTGCTAAGGATGCCAGAAGAGACACCAGCACAGAGAGCCTTGGAATTCGCCCTACTTGGAGCCAGCAAATACAAAGCCATGATAGGACGGCATAGCATAAATCTCCTTACCGTGCTACGAGGTGACTTCAAGGAAGTCAAGAATGGACCTGAGGAAGCTAAGGATTTCGGCGGAGGACAAGACACAGCGGGAAAAAGCGGGAGGGTGTGGGTGGCGAGGTAATGTATAATATTATAATATCTGAACATTGACGTGATGATAGCTGAGAAAATCAAAGAAATTGTGACACTGAAAAATGAAACCGACGTCATTTTGGCTCTTTTTTCCTAATACATTAAGGCCAAGCGTATAATTCATGGAACGTTACATAAATAATGTGCTTGGTTGTGTTTCATTCATCGAATGGGTTGATCTACATCATTTTCGTATGGTATACATTTGATAGTGGCATAATTGGTATAGTATCAGATATTAATGAGTAATTTAAGGGACCTGCCATGTACACAAATACACCCTCACCCATTAGACTATAGTAAAATGCAGGTTTTCTACATACACGCTCTTCAGAAGTTTAATATTTCTTGACCAAAGTCAAGGATCCCCAGGATGAATTATATTCACCCCATCCTTTTGAATTATTAGGCTTGCCTCTTAATGTAATATGGGGAGTCATTTCAAGCAATGCCCCGTCTATTTCAAGCCAACCTCACCCAACACCGGAAAATGTATTTGAATGGGTGTTCGTGCTGCCTATGGCATCATGGCAGCAACCGCACCCAGGTAGATTAGTTTCAAAATATTCAATAGATTGGTTGCTAAATATTAAAGAAAGTCAATCCGTATACTTGACGGACCTTTCAACGCTCACGTCGGCGCTAGATATGACATAAATTATTAATGATGTATAATCACAACTTGACAAAACGGGTATCTTGTGCCTATCTAAAATCCAGTAGATTAGTCTGAGTCTACTCTGGCTCTTATTCGGCCATGTGACATATATTTGGATTGACTTGACGGGCCGGGTCGTCTACCCAACCCGTTAGGTAAATACAAATATCTGTCACAGGGCCGCATGACAGTGATAGCGCACTACAGCTACAATTAGTAATTTCCTCGAAACGCACAGTAGTCCATTTTTGCGTATCATGCCAAACGGATATATTTTAAGAACTGAAAATTGTAATCAAATTAGAGTAAATAAAATAATTTCTGGATCGTGATATATTTACACAGTTATCCTGATTGAGCAAGGTCAAATAATTTCCCACAAACGCCAACCAATTAAAATCCTTGATATCGAATTGCAGTTGTCGCTCTCATTATTTGGTGCGTGTAGTGGCCACAGCGCGTGCTGTATATAAAATCCACAGATCGGATTTGGCTAAAGAAAAATGTATCACCACAGAGGTTGTTAGAGTGAAACAGGCTGTTGTCTGTGGCCAGGATTTAAATTACGGCTCGGGACAAATTACAGATCTAAGCAAATCTCGAAAACTACTGGCGCGATTTTGTTCACACCTCAGAGCAGTAAAGGTTGGGACAGTACACTAGGGTTACAGCACGTTGCTTGTTTTCTGTAGAAAGATGGTGGAAAGTCAATGAACAAGATTGTTTTGACATTTGGAAAAGTAGGAGAACAAGTGTCTGCAATGTCTGATTGCTCTTTGTTAACATTCTAAATCTTTTCTCATTCTTTATATTCTCCAGAGTGACAGACAATCATCACACAGCCAAGGAAATGGAGACGTACGTAAACGTTATACCCGCACGCTCCGGAAACACCAAGCAGTAGGCAGGAGATTGGACAAAATCTGTAGAATAGCATTTCCTTTATCATTCATTGTATTCACTATAAGTTATTGGAGTACGTATCTGGTCATCTAGCCTCGTTCTGGATGTATTATCTTTTACTTAATTCAATCATATCATCTCGCGTGTTTGATATGTCAATGACACATGGCATGCATGCGTCATGTCATTGTCATGGAGACCGCGCAGGCGAGGAGAAAGTAGCGACTAAAGACAGATGTTTGCGTATTACAGGTTATTTGCTATGATAAATAACATTTGTATCCAAGCAATCGTTGAGCTATTACCCTGTAAAATATGAATCTCAATTGACCTTTCCCGTTTATCCATCCATCATATGACGTCATAATGAACTACGTGGCGTGTAGGATGGCGTCACAATTATTACGCCATGAATGACTAGATTTAGTCCGTTCTTAAACGCTTAATAGTCCGATACGTTGTACGAATTGTATATATTTACTATTTAATAAACATTCTCTCGAATATTTTAAAACTAATTTGATTGTGCGCTGTTGCTGCCATAGGCAACAACAGCGCCCAGTCCAATTAGTTTCAACATATTTAACAGCTTACCTGCATAGCTTTCTGGAAATTGATAGTCATGGTGTTCAGGGCTCGATTGATCCCAACACGAGCGATGTGTGGGTGGATCTTAGTTAGAGATAGACGGTACATAGCTAAACTGGATCGGTCCATTGAAAATACGGTTGTTAAAAGTGTATACTTATATAGACTTAGATTGCGTGCCTAGCTAGATGTAATGAAACGAAATAAATCTTAACATATGATGATTTCATTACATATAAATTGATATACATTTCTGAGTGGTGAAATTTAATTAGGTCCTAGAGACACGAGTCCCTAATTCAATACGATATTACAAATATAATATTAATTTTCGCGTAATGAAAGCATAATATGTTAAGATTTATTTCGTTTCATTACATTGAGATACACAATTTAAGCCTCGAAAAAGATACAATCTTAACAATTTTATTTCCAAACATTCTTTTCTGAACATAGCCCCCACACCTTTAGGTTTTTGAAACGAAATAATATTCGAAAGATTATTCTTTCAATGGAGGGAACCCTTTCTGCCATGCCCACTTCTAGCTAAACAACCCCCACCCCACGGTTTTGCGCGTGTCGGGATCGATTTATATGAATCCTGATGTCACAGATCCTCAATTCCAAGGTAACTTTTCAGGTAAGTTGTTGAATGGTTTGAAACTAATTTGACTGGGTGTTGTTGCTACCTGTGGCAGCACCCCGTCAAATTAGTTTCCAAATATTCAAGAGAATGTTTATTAACTAGTAGAGACATACAATTCGTGCACCTGACGGACCTTTCAATGTTCATGGCGGAGCTATAGATACGCCACTATGTATTATGACATCAGCTACACATAACGCAATTGAGTATAACATCATATACTTGAGTGGCAGGTCGGATCCCTCGATGGTAATTGAGCTTTCGAATTTGCCCCTTCTGAGTGAAATGGATAAGATCGGCTATGGTTTCTACCTAGAAACTCCGCGCCCGTTATCGCCAGACATAGAGGTAGACTGATATCAAATGAAAACAGTAAGCAAGGATTGAATAGTACCACAACTGGGTGTGTTCATTGCATTTGACTTTTCCATTTTATCCATCCATCATATGACGTTATAATTAAACTACGTGACGTATAGGATAAACATGCTATTGAATATTTTGAAACTAATTTGACAGGGCGCTGCTCTTGCCGTACCCAGCAACAGCAACAAGTCAAATTAGTTTCAAGATATGCAACAGCTTACCGGTATAGATTTCTGTAAATTAATAGTCAGGGAGTTCAACACAAGCGATGCGTGGGTGGAGCTTAGCTAGAGATGGGCGGTGCATAGCTAAAACTGGAAAGGTCCCTTGACGGTGAGAAAATATGCTGCTAACCAGGATACTAACATTTTACTACAGCACTTCTTCCCAAGATGGACATGAATAATACCCAGCTGAGGGTGTACCTTCCAAATGACGGTGATGAAAATTGTTGCTAACTAGATTCATACCATTTTACTGCAGCACCGTTTCCCAGATGAAATCCAAGGTGGGCTCACCATTATGAAACAGAGGCTCCGCTTCTAGCTAAGTCCGCGATGGAATCAATGTGAATCCTGAATTCACAGCATCCCAATTTCAAGGTACTGATACAGGTAAGGTGTTGATGGTTTTGAAATTATTTGACTGTGAAATTAGTCTTAAAATATTCAACATATTGATTATTAAATAGTAGAAAGAAAGATTGCGCACACTTGACGGGCTTTTCAATGTCAGTGACGGAGCTAAATACGTCAGTGTGTGTAGTGACGTCGGCCTACATTTGGCGTAATTGGTTGTGCCGTCATATATGCCCACTTATGTGGTACTTAATTGGTATTTTGAAATTTGTCTGAATAAACCTGTCTGCGGCTGTTGCTGTCTTAGAAATCAAAAGCTGTCGTGAATAGTGTATTCATCAGTATGAGTTAGGAATGGGCATTGGCCAGGTAATGCGCAACAACCGGTTACTGTATCAATTCATATTTTGTATGCTTCTTAACAACATATTATTATGTATATTACTTTGTAACTACAATTTTCTGTGGAATGATGACACGTACCAAAGATATTTGTCAAACTATGTGCCTGAATTTAAATTGCTCACAATCAAAATATTTGCATTTCAATCATTATTGTATATTCACATTAAATTTGTATTTATACATTCTTTACTGAATACCGAATTGCCAAAAAGTGGGTTGCGAGTAGACCCTATACATTCATGTTATTAAAGTGGAAGGGCACATCCAACCCAAATGTCCTCTTCACCTTACGAGATCTACCCACCTACAATAAACAGTGGACGATTTGTTAAAATTTATGAAATCCTGATTCTATAAATAAAAATAACCGTGGGTGAATTTGTTATGAAATGTAGGAAACGGTTTGTAGAAAGGGATTGTTTATTTTTTAAATTGTAGTTGTGGATACACCTTCCCCCACCACCCAGCCGATACATCCATCCTTCCGAAATGTAAAATCACTCTGCCACCCCTAATATTCACAAAGGTAACCGAATGCTTTATATGTAATCGAAATCACGGGGAAACGTCCTTTGACTTATGAGGCTGACATAGGCCACACGTTAGTTCATGTGCGGTGTTGAAAAATAATTGCTTCATTAATTTTCTCCTATAAAGTTGCTAATGGCAGTACCATTTTTTTACTATTGCATACGTGTTATATTCCTTTTCGAGTGTACCGCTTTCCAAGCCGTCGGGCAGGATTGCGTTTCAACTTCAAGAGACAGTTTAAATATATGTTTCCTCCAGGCGGGTGAACTCATGCGAAGCAGCTATATCATTATTTCTCTCTTGTTTAACACGTATCTTATCGTTACCAATTCCCGTGTGCGCAGACCTACGTGTCATGACATTTATGTAGAATTATACCTGGCCAAAAGATTGCGCTGGCTATCTGAACATTAGTTTGCATGAAGGTTGTGCCTGCGTTTGGCAAAAACAACTTGCAAGCGTATTATTGAGAAAATATCAAATATAGTTCATAGCTAACTATGAGCACTCGTGTGAGTTATCGAATCCTCTAGCAACGGATACTAAAGATCGCAGCACACCAAAGCATCGCTACCTGAAAAAGACCGCGATCGTGTTGCGTCCGCGTGGTGTCGCTTTGATGTGCTTCCGAAACAAACACAGATGGGACATCGAAACGACAATTTTTTTCCGCTTGTCTGCCAATTTGCCAGTTGTCGCATCTTAATGAACACGCTCACTATACGTTTCTGTCGCTCTGACGTCTTTTGCCAGGAAATTGCAATTGGCCAATAACAGTTCCCATTATAAGCATGTGACTGTACACAGTTATATGTCTTGTCTACCAAAGTGGCATCGCGAAATTATGTTGACCCAGTGGAAGGATAATTTTCTTGATGACGAATTGCAGCTCCACCTATGTCGTATTCGTGGTTCCTCGACATTTGAGAATACGATATACACAGCTAGCAGATACTTCCGACGACGACTCGAATGGATGATGATGCTATTTTGAAACATGCACATGCCACTCACGTGGAATGAGGCGCGCGATATATAGGCCTACACATGATCTTTAAAACACGTTACGCTGCATATCATATCGCACATGGGGTTTGTTTTATCTCGTTTCGGTGGACGCGATGAAACTTGCAACCGAATTCTTGCTATTGTATACGAGGCTTGTTATGTGACCGTCGCATTGCCGTCGTTTACTATCGCCTTGGTCTGCAGGCTCTTAACGTAGTGGATACAGCGGAATGACGTGACAGCGAAGCAATCGTAATATCGGAGATTGGCCGTTTCCGTGTGTGCGTGAAATAAGCCGCTGCGATGCAACGTGGAGTCGACAGATTTGTCTAATCTTCAGGCGGCCACATGTTTCAAAACATGATTTAATATCGTTGCAGCCGTTACTGAATCACCAGCGATTACATACTAGTGACCACTGGGGATGCCTATTCCAATCATGTGGCTGTTAGTAAGGGTTGAAGCATTTGGTGTTTTGCATAGGTGTTTACCAAGCCGGTTTAACGCTCTCGTGGTCCATTAAATATAGACACGTGTGCACGAGATATGAGATGCCTGTTCAATTTATCCGGCATGCAATGCTACCCGGCGTGCAATGCTACACAGTATGCAATGCCCTGCCTCCATAATCGTTGGAACTATTGGACGGCATATTCGTTTAGTCTATTGTCTGCACAAGCCAGGATTTCTCAAACAAAACCAACCTGCTTGCACGTCTAAATAGTCATTTGCCCTCCAGCTCTGGAAGCGTAAGCATGTACGTAGGGCGTATTCACGGCAGTATATTCGACAGTCGGTATTTCAATGCTGTTCAGAGAAAGTGTGTCAATGTCCATGAGACAATAGGAGAACGCTTTTATAAATATTGATACTAAGTTGCGTGAAAGTTGTTACTATCAATGGCAGCAACATCATTCAGTCAAATTGTTCTCTCAGCGTGGTGTCTGCAAAGAATATTCTCACTAGTCACAGCTCATCTTCATTGCAACTGAACTGCGCAGTGCATCTATGATCTGTGAGCGTTTAATTGTGTCATGGCAATATCCATTGTGTGAGCATCCCAATGATTGGACATTACTATTGACACAAGCATGCGTTGAGCCCGTACGATGCCTGCGTAGCTGCGTCCATGGTTAAATCCGTTTAAAGCCGCGTTGACAAGGCTCAGAGAAGTCATTGATCTTGTCTCGTATAAGGCATATGGTAGCAGTGGATAGGATTCTCTCTATACTGTTGATGAGAGCAAATGTCAGCAGATTGGCTGTGGGTCGGGTGGCTTCTTGTTCTTGGGTAGCGCGATAAGGGTGCCTTGGCCTACGGCATCGGTGGGTAACTGGAGAATAAACAACTTGATTAAGTGCGTGCTCGATTTTGCGATAGTTCATTTCTGGTGCCATCAGGTCCGGATGCACGTTAATTTGTCAGTGTTTTGAGTGCCCTTTCGACTTCTGATGTTTTAATTGGTGGTAGTAATGGCCTGGGGGAACCTGACAATGGATACAAGGGCTACTCTTCATGGTCGGTGAACCATTCTCAAATTGCATGTTTTTCCCTGGTTAGTCCCGACAAACTGATTTTCAGAGTACCGTAAAATGGTGCGTAGTCAATAACTCGAGGGGCTCTGGCTGCCCGAAACGGGGTATGAGTCATCATCCGTGGCAGTGATTTCATCTCTAGGGAGTCAGCTTGTTAAAAAGCAAGATCGTGTACGCGTTCGGTGACGTGGAGCAGAATGTTATTGCGATCCCTGGGTAATTTGGGGAGTTACCAAACATTATCGCGTTGTATTTGTGCCGTGTCGTGTTGCTCTGATTTGCTCGTAACGTAAGGGAGATAATCCACACGCCAAGTAACCAGTAATTTTAATGAATGTATATTTTTGCAAATCGTTTATTGATGTAATTGTCAGATCAGTGAACCCTTTTATAAAAGTAAGCATTTCCAGCTCTTCTAGTGAATTTATGTAACCGAATACACCAATATAACCCAATGCACTAGTATTGTTATGGAAAGAATATCCCTTTCCAGTTTTAATTTATGCTCCGCCCATCTAGCTAAGCTCCAGCCACACCTCGTCGGTGTTGGGATCGATCGATCAATGACCTCCCTGCCTATCAATTTCAGGACAACCATACAGGTAAGCTGTTGAATATTTTGAGATTAATTTGACTGAACCAACCGATGCAGTCAATTCACCTTTCCAGAGTATCCATCTATCATCTGACATCAAATGACGTCATAATCAGCTAAGCGACGTGCATGATGACATCATAATCATTACGACATGAATGATTCTATTTAACCCGTCTTTAACTGTTAATAGTCAAACTAATTTGACTGTATAGGCAGCAACAGCGCCCAGTCAAATTAGTTTCAAAATATCCAGCAGAATGTGTATTAAATAGTAAAGACGTACAATTCGTACAACGTGTCGGACTATTAACAGTTAAAGACGGGTTAAATAGAATCATTCATGTCGTAATGATTATGATGTCATCATGCACGTCGCTTAGCTGATTATGACGTCATTTGGTGTCAGATGATAGATGGATACTCTGGTTAGGTGAATTCAGTGCATCAGGTTGGTTCAATCAAATACAGTGTATGGCACCGGTGTACAACCTTAATCAACTTAAAGGGTCCAACATGTATACTGGCATATTTAATCCTTTATGCTATGCTGCGTGTACACGTGAAATGGCAAAGATACATAGCGACCCTGGGTTCTATAAATGCAAACAAGACGAGGATTGTTAGATATATAATGTATATTCCCAACAATTCTCGTCTTGGTAGCAATTATATGTGCACCCACAACGTTGTTATACATAGTAGCCGTTCAAAAGGTAGTTTTACAGTCCCTATGTGCTTTGGTTTGGTGATGATGAACCCTAAACTCGTAGTATGCCAATGTATGATCCTATTTCTAGCTATTCCCCGCCCATTTTAGCCAAGCCCCGCCCACTTTTTATGTATGTTCGAATAGATTTGAAACAGGTGTACAGGTAAATTGTTGAATATTTTGAGATTAATTTGACTGGTAGCTGTTTCTATTTAAAGTGTCAATTTATTAAAGACATGCACTGCATACCGTTTCGTAGCAGACTTTTAGACATTGTGACGAACTAACGTCATTTTAATCCTCAATTGCGTCATGAATGACGTAGCTAAGTTCTTCAGAAACACTTAATTGATGACGGACTCAGCGCTGTTGCACGATTTGTATGCATTTACTATTTAATAAACATGCTGTTAAATATTTTGAAACTAATTGGACTGGGTGTTATTGTGGCCATATGCAGCAACAGCACCCAGTCAAATTAGTTTCAAAATATTCAACAGCGTACCAGTATAGTTAGAGCTATAACTGGATTCCTCCTTTAGTAGATTCAGTAAACAATATTTTGTTCAATATATCGGTCTATAATAAATATGTCATTTAACATTTCCGTGTACAATATGTATTTTTAATTTACTCGTCTACGTTAGTTTTACAACTGCGTATTGAACTCGACGACTTCGCCGTCTCATACTATATGCCCCTACTTGTTTTAGGCATGACGTAGAAGCGTAGCCTACAATAAAAATATATATTGTACTCGGAAATGTTAAAAAATTTTGTATTCAATCCCAGCGAGACTCACCCATTCCAGGACGCGCTCGGCCGACCATATTACCAATAGCATATATATATGTAAATTTATGATATTATGTAATACAGATTAATGGGTAATTACCTAAGTCTGCAATAGTTAAGTTGCCTATATACAATGGATGACTCTACTTTGAGCTATGCCACGCCCATCTCTAGCTAAACTCTGCCCATGCTTTGCGCGTGTTTGGATCGATTTATATACTTTGAATCCTGAATTCCCAAAATTCCAATTTCATGGTAGCTGTACAGCCAACCTGTTCAATACTTTGAAACCAATTTGGCTGCGGGCTGTATGTTGCTGCCTAAGGTAACGACAGTGCCCAGTCAAATACTTGTCAAAATCTTCAAAATAAAGTGTATTAAATGATAAAGACATACGTTTGTTACAACTGGCGGATTATTCAAGGTTCGTGACGGACTTAATTACGCCATTCATCGATCAGTTTGATTATTAATCAGGAATTGATTATGATGTCATGTATATGAGTGGCTGCTCGGATCCATCCAGTTGTAACCTGGCTGGATAAAACTCGTGGTATCTATGTGATATTGTAAAGACCAACGATACCTTGGCACAGCGTATTTTAGAAGATTACAATTAGTAAAATACATTTTGACCCCAAAGAAAAGTACCCAACCCCACCTACCCAAATTTAATGTTATATGGAGAAACATGGCAGTATCGGCTACGTATTACAAACAAGACTAACGTGGCCCGCCTATGGACAGATGTAGTGAATTCGGGGTATGGAAAATTGTCCTCTGAGCTTTACTATATTTGTCGAAAATTGGAACATGAAACAAATTGTAACTTTACACGCTTCACAGCTATAACATAGTTCCTCCAAGAAACAAATAGACAACACCTATTTAATGCAGATTATATCAACAATCCCCATATAGTAATGGTGACAAAAATATGCTCCAGATACAATACACGAATACATGGAAAGAGAAACTCTACACATTGACTATACTATTATACTACAGTGACATTAAAGAAGACATTAAATTAGAAAATTATTTGGATGTTCTCACAATAAGAAACGTCATTACTCTATTTCATTTTAGGACGCTAAACCATACACTGACCATTGGAACCGGACGATGGACGATAATTGGCAGCCGCAACCGACTATGTACAACGTGTGACGAACTCGATGACGAAAATCACTTTCTTTATAAATGCAATAAATACAATGGTTTAATAGCAAAAATTTCCCAGTTTACTATATTCCAAGCGCAAATTTGAACAAAACAAGAGTGTGATATGTGAAATGAACCTGTGCTTAAAAAGATATGTAAGTTTTTTACTTTGTCAAGGAAGCCCAGATAAAATATGGATGGAGAGTGAGGAGGAAATGTTACCGATATTTCCCAATAGGATATAGGCCCTTGAGTGTAACAACTAAAAAATCTATGTATGTGTTATGTAATAATTTGCAATTTAAAGAACAATGATAAGTTATGCATTAACAATCCACCACACGATATATGAATACGACAGCTCCCCTTCACACCGCCCCCCCCCCCCCTCTTCACCCCCATCTCACGATTAACTGGAGAAAATTCTCAATTCTCCTTCTATCACCTTGTATTATATTTCTTCTCTCTATAATTGTATATATTATTGATAAATCAATTTAATAACTGTTGGGTATTCTGAAACTAATTTGACTTGTGAACATGTTTAATTCAGTTTCTCTTTGTGCCTTTTTCAAGTGTACGAACTGTATGCCAATTATAAATCAGCAATTTAATTACTTTTCGAATGTTTTAAAACTAATTTGGCTGAAAAATACTCAAGTTACATTCTCTTTGTGCCATTGTCAAGTGTACGATTTGAGTCACAATCTAATAGCCGTCGAATATTGCGACCTTTCTCCTTGTGCTACTTTTGAGTGTACGAGTTGCATTTTGCTGATACATTTATAATGAATATAATTATGTATATAAAATCTACTGTCGTGAAATATATTGTCAACTGTAATGCCTCGTATGCATATACAAGGCCTGGTGATAATAACATGAACTTGAACATGTATGCACCTACGCAAGGCTGGTTCAACAGTCGTATACTCGCGTTCTAGCAGACACCCAAACACCATATTAAAACCGTCGTTCTCAGGTCGACTGTTAAACACAAGTTGGTGGTTTCGAATGCGTCCACTACCAGATTAGCACCAGAACTACGAAACCTGTCATGTAGTATATGAGTCTCGTGGTATCAGAATTCTGAAAATATAAGCTTGTGTGTTTGTCAATATATTATATCTGGCATTGATCTATCTTTCAGCGTTGGTGACTGAGAAAAATAATGCAAAATGGTGTCAGAATTACATGAATCTGCGGGAGATTTCGAAATAAAAGTTTATGTGATAAATAGAATGACAAATTTGTTGCCATGTCGTGTCAAATGTATGACACTCGATTATTAACCCTTTCACGACGAATCCGGCCAACACCAGCCTCCGCAGTGGTCTTGGAGAAGTCCATTTGCAAGCCAAGAGAAAACAATATTTGAACATTTACCACTGGAATAACTGGCTTGATAACCGAGAAGGTCATTACAGTGGCACCATTTTCAAAAATATTCTTCTCTGAGCCTGCAAATCGATATTCTATAAGTAAATATTTAATTTTGTGGACCAAACTTAGTCATTAAGTTGCTAAGATCTCCTCATTCGTCTATGAGATCTCCGAGGTCTGGTGTTTTCACATGCCACTCTGCAATCGTTAAGCGAGTAGTAATGTGACAGTTTCTCGTGGTAGACAGATTTTAAACCGAGCTGTTTTCATCCAAGTGATAGTTTACAAGGAAACTGAGATTAAGTTGAGACATACTCAGATCAGATGATAGCTTCTCTCCTAATAATTCAACCAATGAAGTGTTTCGGTAGCCTCTAACGGACCCAATAGATAATTTAACTTATTTTAGACATATAATAGTTAGTCCCTATTTGCGCCAAGCCAGTGATAAATCTAGGTTGAGTGGCTTACATTTCATTAGCGAATCGACATGCTCGAAATATATTTTCAAAGTTTGGATATGTCATTTTCGAAAATAAACTACATTATCTAAAACACGTTTCGACAAATTTTGACGTCACAACTCGCCAAAGAATTGCACAGCACTGCTGTAATCGTAAAAAACTAGGATGTGTAGTTAGCCTAATGTGGCAATCTTAATGGGTTACTCGAGTTTTAAGATCGCGTTTAGTAATCACGAGAAGGTGTTCCTCGTTAGATCTTGCTAAGCCCGTATAAGACACTTGATAAATTTGATACGATATGGCAATGGACGTTTACAGTTTATCCATCCATCATATGACGTCATAATCAACCTTATCACGGGTATGATGACGTCATAATCAAATACGTCATGGACGACGTAGATAAGTTCGTCATGAACGCATAATTGATGACGGACTAAGCGTTGCTGTACGAATTGTATGCCTTTATGATTTAATACAAGAAACTAGTGAAACTAATGTGATCGCTGCACCCAGTCAAATTAGTTTTAAAATATTGAACAGCTTACCTGTATAGTTTTCTGGAAATCGATAGTCAGAGAGTTCAGGGATCGATCCCAACACGGGCGAAGTATAGATGGAGCTAAGCTAGAGATGGGTGGGGCATAGCTAAAACTAGAAAGGGCTGTAGCTTTCCAGTATACTAGAGTAACACGGTATGTGCACTCAAGCCCGGCGCGGTTGCTATGAATGCAGGGATCCTGTTTGTCATTCAAGTATACGATGTCTCAATAAAGTACGGCACATGAAGTCTGACGTCACAATCATAATGCCACATTATAACTCTATCATGAAGTTCGCCAAGTATACACAGTGCATGGCATTGATGAATATACAACTTAATAAACCTTATGTTGAATTCGGTTGAAAGTTTTCAAACTAAATTTTACTGGAAGATGTTGCTGCAGTATGCAGCAACAACTCCTAGTCAAATTAGTTTCAAAATATTAATACCGATAGAGTTACCTTGGAATTGAGATTCTGGGAAAACCTGGACGGATCTTAACTATAAATGGGATGGACATAGCTAGAAACGTCAGCCCTACCCTTGCCCGCATTGGGATGCTTAGCCGACTGTATACGTGTTGTGTATTTAGCTGTTTATTATTAACGTTCTTGTCTTTTAACACCTTTTTTCATTGTAAGCCTATATAAATTATGACCTGAAATATAATGAAATTGTGTACGGTAATATAACCACTTGACGTTTGTAAATTTATTCTATATGTTGAATAAGGATAGAATTATAAAATGATGCCCGTGAAGCATCTGTCTTTTCTCATTCGTCATGTGTGTCGTCGGAATTTTGTAATTTTTTGGTATCAAATGGGGTGGGCAGATATTACGGTCGCAAAGAGTAGCCATCAAAGTTAAGGTAGCTGTTTCAGCAAAGATTTCATGTTTGGAAGTGTGTGTAGCCTATAATTGGAAAACATAACAGCATTATAATTAATTGAATTTTGCAATGTAATTTCCTTAAATCATGATTTTTAAATCGATTTTTTAAATTTACCTATTTTAAATGTAAATAAAGTCACATTAAAAGACATGTCTTCCTTATCTGATTAACATGCATGCCATTTTAGCACGCTTCTCAATGTCCTTTCAAATTGTCCGAATAAAAGCCGTCAAATCTTACCATCACGAACGCCTACATACATGTCTTACGCTAAAAACGTCTGATTGGGAAAATTCTTTTATATAACCTGTTGAACATTCAGAGACGGCAATCAACTCCCATAACACATTTCCCGATCCCAGGATAAATCATAATACGGAAAACCAGTTACTTTTCAAGGATGTAGAGACTGTTCTTCTACTATTAGAAATATGAAACAACGTATTATATATTATAGACGGCATTGACAACACAAATAGGTTTTCTAGCATATGATATGACGTAGCTGCCCCCGTAAAATCTCAAATTTGCCGACCTAGCGCAGAAAACAACTGGTGAATCATGGGAGAAAGGTCGTAGGGAGAATTTTACGCTCGATTAGGTCACACTCAACTCGACTGACATGTTAGTTTGCACATTTTTCCCTAAATCCTTTCGGTGATTGATTTATAATCAACCATGTTAAGTGCATTGTGACGTGTATTTCTATACTTGATATGTGTAATTTAGAATAATGTTAAAACGGATATCCTCCAAAATATCCTGTATGAGTGTACCTTCTTATTTCGTGGACCATTCACTGTGGCCTTGATGCTAAGACAACCATAGTGTAGTTTATTATATCTTTAGTGGATCATAGTGAACATTTCACATCAATATATTCTCACACAATTCTTAACCTTTCTTCACCTTAACCTGTAATGATCAAGCCCACAAGAAACTCGCACTGCAATGGTCTTAAGAATGTTTAGTTGCAGGGAAAGAGGATAGTATTTTTGAAAATTTACCACTGGTGGTAAATTTTCAAAACTACGATTCTCTTGGCCTGCAGATAGACGCTGGCTAATCAAAAAATTTAATTTTCTTACCAATTTCGCCCTTTTGCGGCCCACCTGGTCAAACACATTCTCTGTAGTTGCTTTAAGGGAAGAAAGCTAATTTTTTTAATTTTCAGTAATAAATTTACGAAAATAGTCTTCCTTGGTCTCCAAACATTATAATTGTATTGAAATGTCATGGCAATTAAACGGCTAATTGGTATGAGCTGTATTCTGGGCGCTTCGAGGCGCTGTTGCCGATAAGAGGGGTTAGGGCAACAAATTAATGACGCATGCTTCCACCAAATTTAACATCCATTTATCGAAGCCTCAGAAAATTTCGAGAGGAATTACTGGAAACTGTGCCGCCCACATGGCCATTAGCCAATCATATTCCAGTTTAAAAAAACGGAATCCTATCGAGCTGGTCTGACTGAAATTACTCCAGCAATTAATGAGTAGAAATCCTTTAAACAAGTTCTTGGACATCTTTGGAAAAAACAAGATGACTGTCGAAAGAACTGACAATGCAAATTTCCCATTAAATTATAGCAGCCTATTTTCCTTTGAGACACGTTTAATTGATTTTGATTCAATAGTTAATGAGAGGTAGTCGTCCTCATAAACAATTTTCTGATAACTTTGGAAAATCAAATATGGTCGCAAATGTTGACTAACCAAATGCGTGATGCCCGATAAAGTCTGTGTCCTAAAAGTAAAGACAGATCCTATTAGTGCCGTATTAAGGAAACGCTAATTAAAGTAAATATAACCTATTAATTCTATGTATAGGGCAGCTGCCACGTATGTCAGCTGTGTATATATGCACGCCTTGTTAGTACAGAAATGGGTTGTTTTTCGAGGGAACTCCAGCCTAGCCACAAACGCATACCCTGAGTGCGGATCTGGTCTCCACCCACGGATTTATCCGGCGAGAGCCAGCCAACACCGAATTTTATTACAAAATGGACGCCTCTATTGACTATCTGGGACCGATCTACCCACTAGCCAAATGTTAGTAAAATTGATATATGGCTTAGCGTGAAAAGCAGAAATGGTTAATCCATTGACTAATGATTAATATTGCCTTTTTGTATAGGCGGCCACCCTAACTAATGGTATCCATGATTCTTCCTTGAGAATCGCCGACAATACTTGTTGAGTATTGTTTCTTGTTGCGCAGACCATTCGTAATGTTATGGATTTGGGGTATATCGGACTGATCACATGATCTGTGTCATATCCATTTTCCCATCCATCACAACCTGGGAATAGTGCAAATGTGCGACACATAGATGCACAATACCTAATGAAACGCTGGACATAACCTTGCCAACAATTACTAATTATGAATACCAGCCACTGATTAAGGATGATCGTGATACGATGTTGATAGAGCGACATTGAGCTCTGATGTAAAACTGCAAGATACGCATAGGACAAGCTATTGATGTAATAGTCTTAGTAATATGAAGTTACACAATAGTCGTGGCATTACGGTATTTTGGCATTGACAGGGAGTCGAACCCACAACCAGCGAGAGCGCCTAGCATCATAGCTCACACAAGTTTTCACCACGCCAACGCCGCGTTTGTGGACTATGATGCTAGGCGCTCTCGCCGGTTGTGGGTTTGATTCCCTGTCAATTTGTAATAATAAACACATGTGGGTTGAGTAATTTATGTGATTCATGTTGCCATGGTACAATTGATAACTCGGCTCACGTTCGTTTTAAATTGGCAACTGGGCCCAAACGACTCTTGCGACAACTCGGCCCAGTGCCTAGACTGCTAAGAATAGTGAATTGGCAAGTCAGCCTCCCCATTGCACGTGCCATGTGCAAAATTCTGCATATCTGAGTCAATGCGACACAACCCGCTGAGTATGATTGCCGCCTCTGGATGATGCAATTAATAGCTATAGTTACAACACCCATAACACATTAATGGATGTAGCTTTTGTGATGTCGGCTGTTTGTAGATATTTTATTTTGTTTCAATGACATTTTCCCATTCGATCCTATTGTGAATTGTGACCCTCAATAACAGGTTAGTCTATGTCAAGGGCGAGGAGGTGTCGACGGCTGTTTGCCTAGCAACTCCGTGAGTTAAGCTGCTGCTGGAATGGTAAAGGTTAATGTTATACAAACACGATATGGCATCATATTGCACCTTACAGAACAACTTAGTAGTGTGGAAACAATTACAGAGTCACATCACCACATACTTCATCTCGGCCAATGAATAATGAATGAATAAAAATGCGAATTACAGAACATTCGCCGGTGAAAATATTAACATTTTAATAATAGGAGATACCAGGACCTATCTCGCAAGGCGTAACCCAGAAATGGAGAATGACAACATCAAATGCATAATCATACAAGGGTACATCTGTATAAAGAGAAGAACACACGAGAAGCCGCTATTAGACTCACGGAGCAGTAGGAGAACTATAGAGACCTGTTATATGCTATGAATATTAACTATCCCCGAAACGAGAAACCGATAGATATAGACACATTCGCACGCAATAATCCAGGAAACAGGATAAGAAACCTGTTAATGGGCCTTGAGTCTAAACTAATTACGTGACAAGATAAAATGTGCAAGCAGATAATTGAAACGGTAAAGAACATTAAATCAACTGTGCGAACATTCCAAAAACTGCACCTTGACCACGGCCCCAGTGACGTCGAACGTCGGCGTAGTGTTAGCAATGGGGCTAAAGGGGACACACGAACTGATAATGTCTGAACAACAGACCACAATATCAAGTGCAGAAACTGAGGAAAAGGAGCACATACTCTCAAGGGCATGTCGTGCGATATTGTCCAAGTCTGAAGTGGGCAGCGAAGCCACAGAGTGAGAACATGCAACAGATACTGCGACGAATTGGTCTATTCATAACTAACTAAGCACCGAATAATGTCAACATGTAGCTCGCCTGCTGGGTTGTGGTGAGCCTACGCATGTCAAGAGTTAATGTCTGAGAATGAACCAAAATGCCGCACGGCATGCTAAATGGCACTTCGAAGCAATGCACATCAATGAGTCAGGATGGAGTTCCGAGAACAATCTGTACACCTACGAACGAAAAAATGTCAATTGAGGCAGAAATTCTGTGGAAGCTGCACAAGCCATGGCGGCCCACGTGCAGGTCGTCCATATTGCATGGAAACCACAACGGGTGAGACTACAGACTGACAGCTTCCTTGTACGGGTCATATTAGAAAATGAATGTCTGAACATCATCAGTATATAGATACCTTAGGAGATACTGGTGCCAGCACATCGCTTATTAGGAATGATATGTGGAAAACTATGTTTATCACTTGTCCCCTGAGAAAGATTAGAACTCTGCTCACTGTAAATCGCATTCCGCTTGACGTGTCAGTTGAAACTAAGGTACGGTTTCAGAATGCATGCCATATTTCTATATGGGTAGTGCATAACACGGGGCATGAATATTTGATAGGGGCGGACATGTTGTGTGAGGAAAAGCTTCTTATTGATTATGGCAAGTGCCCGATGGAGTAGTTCGGGAAAGAATATAAACTCCACATCCCGCATAGGCACCATAATTATCATCTATATGCAGAAGCCAGCATAAAATAAACGACATGATATAAAGTTATCGACGAAGTACTTAGTGACTTCACCGATAACTTTGATACTGCTCACCCACCAGTCTTAGGAAATATGGTCGAACGTACTATCCCTACCGGGAACCAGCCCTCAATTAACGAACCTGCTTACTGCATCATGTTAATGAAGGCTTGTATCATCAAAGACAAGGTTAACGAAATGTTGGAAGAGGGAGGTGATTAGTACACCATCGTCTTCACTATGTGTTTTTGCGCCGATTACCCATCCCTAACCAAAGTTCGTTGGAAAGATTCGTACCCAATACTGAATGTCTCAGATATCTTCGATTCGATGCATGGAGCAGTGGTATTCTCAATGATGTACGTGAAGTCTGATTATTAGCAAATCCTGATAACGGGCCAAGACATTGAGAAAACAGCTTTCATCTGCTCAAAATGTGTGTTCAAAAGGCTTTGTATGGCGTTAATTTTTTGCGATTCTGGTGCAGTCTATCAATGTGCTATGACTTCTGTATTTTACATTACGTCAGCAAGTTCACGCAAGTCTTCATAGACGAAATGGTGGTCTTCTCGAGAAACCTGTTAGAAAACAGTAATCATCAGAATCTCATGATGCAGAGATTACAAGAATCCAATTGCTTGCTAAGGTGTAAGAAGTGAGGAGTCGCAAGCGAAACCGTAGATTCCCTAGGTTACCGCATTTCAGGAGAAGGTAATATTTCTCACCAGCAAGGGAAAGTGTGAGTCATTAGAGAGATGAAACCTGCGTGAAATGTAAGCAGAGTTAGAAGCATCTTAGATGCTGATTGTTACTTATTATGCAGTGATAGCTCATCATAGCTCAGAGATTTCTCATCCACTGGTACGGCTTACAAAGAAATACGAACGATTTGTTTGAGGCCAAGAAGAGCAGATAGCATTCGCCAAGTTGAAGAATTTGCTTTGCTGAAAAACTGTATTGATGTATCCTAACCTAAACGGGCCTAATCGTGTGTACTCAGATGCTTTCAGTTACACTATTGGAACAATCCTTGGTCAAGAAGATATTCATGGTGTAGCGTGTATCGTACAGTACGTCAGTGCATCATTGAAAGACAGTCAGCGTAATTGGGCAGTCGACAAGAAAGACGCATATGCCATAGTTTATGCCTTGAAGAAACTGCACCCATACCTCCATCAACACAGATCACAAGCCACTCACGAGTCTATTTGTGGGTGAAGTCAGTGATACGACGATATAGTAATGGACAGTATTGTTAGTTGATTGCTTTAAGACTGAGTATGTAAACGGTTGGAAGACACCAGAGTGAACATGTTGTCGAGATTGCGCCGACAATGCCAGATAGCTACCTTTGGTATGGATGATTATGTGTACTGAAAGTGGAAGAGGGGCGTGATAACTCGTGCCCCTCTAGAAGAATATGACATTCCATACACTGTGTAAGGAGCAAGTCAAAGAATTTCCAGCATTGTTTACTGAGACCACGATGGGTCACATTGCGCATACTGGTGCAATATACAACATGCACGCTTCGTATGTGTTAGATTCAGAATATCCACGACTAGTCCTAATGAGAAAGTTCTGTGAATGGGTGCGTCAAATAAGACCATGAGGTGTTGGCCACCAGGCACTGCAACAAGTATACGTCTGATCACAACCTCCTTTGTTTAGCCAACGCTGAAGTACGGCATGATCCAAATGCTAGATGTGTGCCCAACTTATCAAGTCAACAGACCAGTAAGGACTAGGCCCAACTCCACTCCGCTGCCTATGGTCAATTACCCGAGTCAGCAGATTGGCATGGACCTCATAGACCCGAAAATTGAATTGGCGAAGGGAAATGTGTACACCCTAACCATCGTAGATCATTGTTCAGCCCGGCCAGTTGCATAAGCGATTCCAACCAAAAACAGCTAGCAACGTTGAAGACAAATTCGTCAGTGAAGACATTATATGTCCAGAAAAAAATGATTACTGACCAAGGCAAGGAAACTTGCACAAGAGGCAGTGGGGCCAGGTACAGGGATTACAGCATAAACCACAGACGAATGAGTCCGTAACTGCTGTGGGCAAATGGTAGACCAGAATGATCCAATCACACGCTCAAGGAATTGATTAAATTAAAAAAGGAGTTAATAATCTAATGCGAGAGTGGAAGAACATGTTAAAGTAGAGGTTGATAGCCTATTGTAATACTTGCCATGCTGCGACTGATTACACTCCATTTTACCTAACCTACGTCCTGCGCAGCATGCTGCCCATGACAACGCCGATGGCTGGTTTTCAAGATCTAGGCAATTCTCCTTTCCAGAGCAGCCATTCACCATCTGATGACGTATGACATCATAATCATCTCAGCGCATGTATGATGACGTTACAATCATTACGTCACAAAGGGTTCCATATAGGTCCATTGCTAGCTGATGCTGCTTGTGATGTTTCTTGCCATTATTGCGTAACCCGAATTGTATTTTTGTAGCTGAACAAGTTCTGTCTCTATACATTGTTCAGGGCATTCAATGCTACCATTACCTTACTTACTATAGGTCTGATGTTATAGACTGTGCAGCCTCTATTAATGTTGCTCTCAAGTAGATACACTTATTTACCTCTTCTACCACATATTCTGCAAGCCTGACTCGTCATTGATATCCTGGATTTAATTGTATCATTTTTCTCATCTGAATATTGATCTTGCGCCTGGCTTAACTCCCACGTATGTGTAATCTGTGTCCTTTTCTTCGGGCATAGCCTTCTGAGTCTAACAACATAGATCATTATTAAAATATAGCTATAAGTTACAATATATGACTATTTACGGGCTTATATAGTTATATACACCAAATGCATAATATTATGTTAAAATGCATCATCATATGACACATAATAAAGAGCACGGGAGAATGTTGTGAAGCGTCATTATCAACATGACAATGACAGTCATTTGCCTAGTTAAAATCTTCAAATTTCAAATTTGTAATTCTTCATATAAAGTTCAAACAGAACAGTTAGTGCTAAAGTAAGCTAATGTTTACTCTGCCAAATATAGTATGCACATTAATTAGATCCGTTCTGTAAAGGGCATGCGTCATTATCCAGCCAGCCATTCACTAACGATATTTGTTTATTTTGTCGGAAGTAATCAAACGGAATATGACCTGGGTACACTGGCAAATGTAGATGGAACAATTGGTATGAAATATCAAATTCGACATTGTCAAATGGCATTAATAATAACATCCACACCTTCTTTTGGAGAAAAATACTAATCAAAATACTATTATAGTAGTAAATCAATATGGCAGCGCACAACAGGATGATCCGTCTCGTCGTTCTATGTGATAACGACAAATAATTTCCTGTCAAATCTCATGTGGGCAAAATCTAAGGCTGATTACTATGAATCATGTTTACTTTGAATTTGTTATCGTGATTCATAAGCCTATATGCCATCATTCCCATGCGTAATGGAGGGGATGTTGTTTTGATATTCAGAACAATATGCATTAGCACGTTTTGTGAATCTCTTGACCAGAAATGCTTTTATGAATTTGTAAATGTCTGGCTCCGCTATGTCTCATTCAGAGCACAGTATAACACAGCATGTGAAGAGCCACAGTGTCATTAGCTATTAGGCGGCAAGGTACGAGGTGTGAGATGGGCAAATGGTGAGCATTTGGTACCGCCGCTGCACGTGTATATCAGGCATTGCGCTATGGACCTTTCCAGTTTATCCATACATCATATGACGCCATACTCAACTACGTGACTTGCAAGCCAACGTTATAATCAATAACAGCATGACTGACTCGATTTAATACGTAGGCACCCAGTAAAATTAGTATCAAAATATTCAACAGCGTACCTGTGTAGTTTTTTTGGAAATTGATAGTCGGGATCGATCCCAACACAAGCGAGGTGTGGGTGGCGCTTAGCTAGAGATGGGCGGAGCATAGCTAAAACTGGAAACGACCATTTTCTTAGCAGCCTGACTAATGTATTGATTCACACTCGAGCAACGACCGAAATCTAGAGAGCATTATCTCCAGGCAATCAACAAATGCACCAATGCAGAAGATTTTCAGGTAGGAAATTCGGTAGTGGTCGATGCGACTGAGCCAATGAAACTCACTTCCCAAAACGATCCTAGGTACGAGATATACCGAATCAATGGTCTGGTGGCCCACATTGTGATCAGAGATCCCGTAAGACCAGATATTTGAACGACTCTAAGCTCCATATTGTAGACGTGATGATGTGGTGGAATGAAGAAAGAAAATCTCTTCCATGCTGCACTTCTCTAGAGTGTATGCCACCATCTGTGGCTGGTATTAGTTATGATTGCTATGTAGCGAAGGTTCACTAGGAAATTAATGACTCATCTGCATATCTATTGTCGAGTTTGTCTCGGAAGACGTCTTAATACAAGTAGTTAATCACAGGAAAATATTTAATTATTCGTGAGTACCCGTACGCAGGGAGAGCAGCACTACTCTTACTTGGAATCTTGGTCTATTGGAATGTCCAATTGTCCATGTGCAGGCAAAGAGATATTTTTTAATTTTACGACTAGAATGACTGGCTCAATAGCCAAGACAGTAATTCCAGTGGTAATAGGTTATTAGTCTTTTGATGTATACTTGATGTATAATACATTTAGTTTATAGTTTAGTATGGCAGAGGTTATACCAGCTGTATATTAATTATTGATGTTCTTGCTGAAGAAAAATCGCGTTGCTTTTCTAATTTCACAATTTACGTGTACTCTGAACCATATACAGTCATTTCTGATTCTAGCTAATACACCGCATATCGTATGCTGTTTGGCACGTATTGGTTTGCATCGCCGCTATCGTAAAACAAATATTGCATAATACACCATTGGCAGCGCCCACAGTAGTACAGTGACCCGCCAGCGGCTATTGTTCTCCTGTCAAAAATGATTGATGGGTATAGGTCCCGAGGTCAAGTGCAATTGTTGGAGAACAATGGCATACACCCGGTCGCCTCCAGTAAAAAATGACTGATGTGTAAACGAGATCAAGTGCAATTCGTTTTAATTGAGCGGGTGTACGCTATTGTTCTAAATGAGCATGTGTATGCTATTGTTCAAAATGAGCGGCTGGTTGCAATTGTTCAAGCAGGTTGGGGCTGTGCTAAATGACATAGATTAATGTGGGGTTTTTTAATAGGTGGGCGTGCATGGTGGGCAGCGGCGGAACCCCCCACCCCAACTCCTTCGTGGTTAAGTCAGTCATTTTCAAAAAGATGGCAGTCATTTAATTATTAAACATTCAAAAACATGAACAAAATGTGTTCCCAGTCATTTAATTTTCAAAACATCAGAGCATTACACGGGTAATAGGTAAACTTATCGATGGTGTATAATAGTATATAGATAGTTTTATCTATCGTATTTAAGGTGTGTTTATGGCAGTGATTTAATTATTAAATATTAAAAATGATGTGCATCAAAGGATTAATCGGCCACCTGTACGAACAATAGCATGCAGCCGCCCATTTAGAACAATAGTAGCCAGTGTCCACTTACGAAGAAAACGTCCAAACGTGCATTTAGAACAATAGCATCTAGCGCCCACTTATGAACAATAGTTTCCAGCCGACACTTGTGAACAAAGGCACACAGCAACCACCTGCATGAACAAAATGGGTTCTAGTTAGTATAAAAGTGATATGATTTAACATAAACGCATGCGTCGACCGCTACATGCTATAAAATTGATTGAAGACGTTAATAGAATTGTGTTAAAATAAATAGAGTTTAATGTGTAAAGAAGTTGTCAATATATAGCGAACGTATTCACTCGATAGTAATCCTGTTTCTTAAAGCGAGTAGTGAGCTATATTTGACCATTTAGCATTAGGTTGTCGATTTATTCACACAATTATGGATGATAAACTAAATGAACAGGAGAATGCTATTAATGTGATCTTACAGCAGATGGCCAACGAGGATCGCATGGCATTAAACAATGACACTACACGCGTATACCTGACCATGCTCATCAAGTGCCTATCTTCGATCACACAGAACATTGGGTTGTTCAAAACGAGACTAACGACTATGTGACGAACTTTAGGCAGCAAATATCGTCGTGTATTCCACTTGCTAATGACGATCTTAACCAATATGTGCAGCATGTTGACCCTGAGCTATTGAGCAATAATGAACAATTTCTATTAGATATGTTGGATAGTGACAGTGTACCCATTCCTAATGCCATCTCGATGGATGCAAATATTGTGCAGCAAATGTCTGACTGTTTACCATACGAAGGTGTACCTTCTTCTACGCAGCCTCAGTTCGTTGATGCATTAGATGTAAATGACCCTGCATGACAAGTGCCTATCTTCGATCAAACAGAACAACGCGTTGTTCAAAATGAAACTGCAATGATGTGGCGAACATTATGCAGCAAATATCTGCATGCATTCCCTTCACTAATGACGATCTTAATCAATATTTACAGCATGACGATCCAGTTCTATAGAGCAATAATGAACAATATCTATTAGATCTGGTGGATAATGACAGTGTACTCACTCTTAATGTCATCGCAATGGATGTGAATATTGTGCAGCAAATATCTGATTGTTTACCACTCGCTGATGTACCTTTTTCTACTCAGCCTCAGTTCGTTGATGCATTAGATGTAAATCAGCCTACGCGACAAGTGCCTATCTTCAATCAAACAGAATGGCGAATCGTTCAAAATGTACCGAACATTATGCATCAAATATCTGCACGCATTCCACTCACTAATAATGATCATAATCAATATTTGTTACATGATAACCATGTTCTATCGATCAATAATGATTAATTCCTCTTATATAATGTCGCATATGCTCCTATCCAACCTCGGGTAGGTGATGGTCTGATCGAGTATTCCGACTATATAACGACAAAGACTATACATAAGGTCCGTAGTAAAATTATCATATTGACGGTACTGAATATAGCATATCATTTAAGAAATATCCTATCGCCGATTTGCCATTAACTCATTCAGAGTTTATATCAGGCGTGGTTCAAACTCTACTCGATACTTATAGTGCTTATAGCAATGTTCAGTCAAATGACCACATAAGAATTGAGATCATTCAATCGGTGATGGGTATGCATATCATGATGGATTTTATGACATGGGATAAAATTACAATGATTCAAATTTTGGATTCGATTGAAAAAGTAATTCGTTTTTATATTGTGAACTCCAACTCTGGCGGCCAACATGATATTCCCCACGCCGCGATCAAATGTGAGCATTTAAATCTGCTAAATATACCTTGTAATGATAAAGATGAGTACAAGTGCGTCAAAAATGTATTATACCTGTCCGTGCAGAATATCTATTCTGTTTCACAGCCGGTATATATTTAGGCATAAAATTTATAGAGGAAACAAAAAATCAGATCACTAAACACGAATGGCACAATTTGAGTTAAAATAAAACATATCAGACGCATATGGCGTGAGAGAATCATGCAGCATGTTGTATTCCTGAACGCGAGATTAATAGTGCTGACTGGTCGAAATTTCATCAACATTTCGGCAACGAATTTAGTATCCACGTCTACTCCAAGTCAATACACAGATGTCTATTCAGTAGCGACTCTACTACGACTCTACCATCAATATATCTTTTACATTCGGAATGCGATAATCACATTTCATTAATAAGGTCTATCGCGGCATTTCTTATGGTGCACAATTACTGTCCCCATTGCTACATATCATTTGGAAATACTCACGCTTGCATAGCAGTCTGTCGGCAATATTTCTCTACTAAATCAGGTATTAATGCATGTAATTCTACAGCCACATCACATATGATAATATGTAATGATTGTCATCGTAAGTTTTATAACGAGTGATGTATAACAAATCATCAAGCAAATGGGACATGCAAAATCATAAAGGCTTGTCACCTCTGCTTCGTACATGTACATGTACCTAAAGCGGGTGATGATCACATGTGCGGAATGACTAAAGAGAAGCTTAATGTTAATGAAGAACATATTTGTTTTCATAAAGTAATCGAAGCAACTGCTGTCATTATCGCATGCCCGCGCCATGAAAATAGGTGATGAGGATCTAACGTACGAATCTTATCAAAATACATCATTTATGATACTGAAACATATTTAGATCTCATTAACAATGCCGCCACTAATATTGTTGGAGAGCATATAGTTAATCTCGTGGTAGTGAACGTTTGCTGTGACACGTGCATTGAGCAACCGATCGAACCTGAGTGTGCTATGTGTGACCTAGGCATGAATAATGGATATGTTCGCTTTAACGGGTTAGACACTATGGATCAGTTTGTTAAATGGTTAACGCGCATAAAATCTAAGCGTGGTAATAAATGTATCCATTTAAAATATGTTTTCTCTGACCACCTCGTTATTGCGCATAATTCGCGTGCATATGATTCGCCTTTAATCCTTCAATCCGTATGCAGGCACATTAACCTTCATCGAAAACCCTCCAACATCCTCATGCATGACCATTCAATTCTCTCATTTCAAATAGGAACAATTCGTTTCATCGATTCCATAAACTGTTTTCCTCTTTCATTACGTAAGGCTGGCAATGCTTTTAATCTTCGTGTGTGCAAGGGAATATTTCCCCATCAGCTGAACTCACCTCATTATTGAGGTACGGTAATACCCTTTCATGAGAGGGAGGTATTCAGTGTACAAAATATGAAAGCAAATGAACTGCTCAAATTTTATCAATGGTACAATGAGCAGATATTTAGAGATGCACACTATGGTGTTGATAAAAATCACAGTGAATATTGTAACAATGACGTTTAGCCATGTCCAGATCTATGTCCTTATTTTTCTGAATCAATGGATGGAAGAAATCCATTCGTATCAGGGATAACACTAGCAGGTGCGTGTAATGTAGTATATCACACTTTTTGTCTATGCCCTGATAGCATTCAGACTTTACCCGACTACTCACTAAGAGCAAAACGTGCATATAGCATGATCGCTGTTGAATGGATGGAATTGGTTAGGTTATGCGTGGGTTACCAAATCTTTCATGTGCTAAACCAGGGTGAGAAAAAGGTTTGTGGGCATTATGTAGAGGGCTTCGCTCCATGCGAAAATATTATTTTCGAGTTTTGCGGGTGTAAATTTCACGGTCACGAGTCTGATAGCTGTGGCAATAAATGTGAGCAGACACATACACCATACAGTGATCAGACATATGACGTAGCATATTCCGCTCTTCAATATCACATTTCAGTATTCGAATCGAATCGATATCTGGTGAGAATTATGTGGGAATGCGAGCTTAAGAAACTAATCTCTAATACCGATGGACTAAATGATTTTATCACCAAATTGGACTTACCACACTGCATAGCTCCACGTGATGCACTATTTGGTGGGCGTACATCTGCAATTCGATTATTTCTGGAAGCGGATGAACACACTAGGCTAGAATATTTAGACTGCATTTCCATGTACCCATCAGTGATGAAACAATGTAATTTTCCAGAAGGTGCATATGAGGTAGTAAGATGCACCGATTTGAATGATAAGACAGTGTATGACTTCTTCGCTCTCATTAAATGCAAAGTCCCTCCTCCTCATGATTTATACTTTCCAGTATTCCCTACCAGAATAAGTAAGTGGCTCATGTTTGTACTATGCGCTGAATGTGCAAGAATCTGTCAATCTACCGTATTCGAACATGCAGAAGAATAACGTTCCTTATGTGGGACATGGACCACTCCTGAGCTACAGTTAGCTATTCACCATGGTTATATCATTAAAAAGATGTACAAAGTCTGGCAATATCCTGAGTCATCGCAATATGAACAACCTGGTGATAAGGGACTATTTTCTGAATACATTAACCACTTCCTCAAAATTAAACAGGAAAGTAGCAGGTATCCAGACTGAGTCCGTAGTGAAAGCTATAAAGAGCGCTATATACAAGAGTACTACGAGCATGAGGCTAACAGCTCGACCCAGCGAAAACATCAAATAATCCGGGTCTATGTTTTGTAGCTAAATCCAGATTGAATATTTTGTGTGGCCATTTTTCACTAAGTGATCATGCCAAGATGGTACTAATGCAAAAAGAGCTACTAGGGCTTTTGAGGGATAAAAGTAAATCTGTCATTCCTCAATGATAATCTTTTAATGGTGGCATACTCAGTCAATGAAGAGTATGCCGAGTCCCCATTAAATACCGACTGTATTCTTGCATCTTTTGTGACAGCTTATGGGTGAGTAACACTATATGAAGTCTATTCAAGATGGAAGTAGGTATCTAGGTTCTTGGACGAGTGAAATCCCATCCGACTATGAGTTAACAAGTTTTTGCACACTCGGCCCAAATAACTATAGTCTTGAAATGAAGCGTCACGATGATCCATCGATTGTTAAACAGGTATCAAAAGCTAAAGGTTTAATGCTGGGTATCGAACAATCAAAACAAGTAAATTTTGATGCGATGAAAAAATCCATCGAGTAAATTATAAACGATGGCAAAATTATGGATAGTAATAGCGTACTACTAAGCTACCCATCTAAGAACACACACACACACACACACACACACACACACACACACACACACACACACACACACACACACACACACACACACACACACACATCTCGATTTAGAATTCTTTCAGTCAAAGGTAGTAAGATCTTCAGACCGTCTTCAAAAAACGAATTTTGAAACTGGGCGATTCATCTTCTGTTCCATATGGTTACACTAGCGTAGTATAAATAGTAACGATGTACTGCTATCGTTTAAAGGTGTGTATTAATATTGCAGTATTAGTAAACATATCGTTGTATCCCAGGTTAATGTACAACGTCGATGTATTATACGCTAAACAACTGTTAATTAATGGCTTTAATTAATATATACGGCCTAACCCATTAATGGCGAAACCATCCATAGATGCCCTCCTTAGCAGTCTATCAAATATATATCTATGCTATTGTAGCTTCCTATGTCATCTCACAGTCAAATTAGTTTTAAAATATTCATCAGACTTAAATAACCACTGCATCCCGATTTAGATACCTGTAGCAATCATTACAGCAGTAACTTTTCAAAATTAGTCTTCTCTCGGCACACAAAGGGGGCTTCTTCTAGCCTGCTAAGGAGGGTGGCTATGGAGGTATTCGCCATTAAAGTGTTAAGCACGCTATATTATTTTCACGACCAAATTTAGTCACTAAGGAGTTAAGTACTGATTTGTGCCAGTTGTGTATGACGTCGTGGATTAGGCGTGTCACCAATGTAATATATGTTAAATAACTGTTAACACCATAATATCGGTACCCTTTATATCATTGCCTTTATATTGTAGAATTAGTAAACATATCGCAGTTTGATGTTGCATACTAGAATCATATCGATGTAATAATATGTTGTGTCATTTTACGATGTCAGTATTAATAACAAATTTTAAAATGATTTAATTTGTTTACTCGTTGTCAATCCTGCCATTGAATGGTGCACCATCACCCCACCTTCATAATAATCTTCACCTAACCATAAATTGTCTTAGAGAGATAAAAACAGGATGAGTGAAAACATATTTATTATGTAGAAAATGGTTTTTGAAATTTGCATATGAAATGACTGCCTTCATAATAATAGTATCAGGATTATATACTGAAAAAGGCACTTGAATAGCATATGTATATTTTTACTGTAAAAATGTCATAATTATTTTATGTTGATGGTTTAAAATGGTTTACATACCGTTGAAGGAACTATTTTCGAGGATAGGGAATGTTATTTTTTTTTAATTTTAACTTGAATGACTGGCTAAAACGTATACCCAGCAGGCACATGACATTGTTTCAATGTTGCATCCACGTTGAAATCACGTCATGTACGTCATGTGCCTGTTGCGATATTTCATACGCTTAACTGCATCTCGTTAGAAATCACTACTTTTAATGAGCCACCCACCTCCCACCTGGGTCAAAAATACAGATCCACGTGTATTATCATAGCACGCAGCTAGAGACACGCCATTCAGAATATTGGAATGGCTGACGCAGAGTGACAACACTTTGCTGCTCTCAACAGTAAAATCCAGCTCATACATTTGTAAAATTGTGCTGCTACAAATTTAAATATAAATGGACACCATTGGTATCATGATCTTTGTTAAATAATGATTGGTAATGGTTCAAAGATTAGCGCATTCATGCGCATTGTGATGTCTCGTAAACGCGAACGCACGTCATTGCGTCATATCATAACATCGTGCTTCTGATAGGGTCACCATCAATATTTATATAACTGTTTGCGTGTATGCTATGCCAGTTGAATTGTTACGTATGCGAGTGATGGCATCAATGCTTGTCTGTAATATGACATTACACAGTGTGGTAAAACTGAAATGATAAAAGCATTATTAAGAGATCCAATGGCAATTACTCCCCTCCACAGAGGATCCCATGCTGCTATGGTGTGTGGCAAGATGGATATAATGATTTACCACAAGAAGTAGAATTTAAAGAGAGGGTAAATGTTGAATTAAACAGAAGCTGTAGGACATTGGTGATACTGGACGAGTTGATGAATACATGCGATGGAAATGTGGCTGACGTATTTGCAAAGCGTTCTCACCACGAGACCTGTAGCATTATCTTTGTAGCACAAACTCCTTTTCACAAGTCATGTAATCAGCGCGGCTTATCAGTTAACTGTCACTATATGGTATTGTTAAGAATCCATGCGATGCATCCTCTATATTCTCAATATCCAATCAAATGCATCCTTGTAATATAAAGTATTTGATAGAAGCATATAACGATGCTACACGCACACCTTCCTCATATCTACTTTTGAATTAAAATAGTCAACACACGACAATATTAGACCCCATTCAACTGTTCATCCAAAGGACGTCGGTTACGTGTACATACCAAAGAAGTGAAAAAATGGTACCACGTAATTTAGGTCAGCATTTACCTATGCTACCATATATGATCAAAATAAAACCAAAGTTCAGAAATGATGTTCTCAAACAATGTTCAAATGAATTGATAGATGTTCTATGCGAGTCATGCCTGAAAGCAATACATGGAAATGTCCAGCTTACACGGTACAAGCAACTGAGTAAATATAAACATCATATGCATGCACTGACCAGTCGTAGAGTACCATGCGCACTTAAAAGACGTCTGTTACAGACAGGTAGATTTTGGAAGCCATATTACCTGCAGTGATTGGCACACTAGCACCAATAATTGGTAACCTGTTCACGTGAGAAGATGGAACATGTACGTAAAATGGCGTTAGTACGACACGAATTGATAGGCAATTTAAATGAACAGAGTAAAATATCTCTGCTGCAGACAGACCCAGCGATATGTAAATCTATTAGTCTTGACAACGAGATATCCAATATTTTAGCTCGACACGATATGTCTGAGCATGAAATGTCGACATTGTATTCGCAAGTATTGGATAAATATAGGCACTACTATCAGCAATCAATAGGACAGCAATATCACGCGCCACCTCTTCAACCCATACCTACGTCAAATGCACTGCCTACACAAATACTTCATCATACAATGAGGGGAATACCAAAGACATATAAGACAAAATTAGGGGAATAATAGATATTTTGCACTCAATTCCTGAACATTTTAATGTTAATGATCTAGGCGAAGTAATGAGCAGTATGCTCGATGTCGTGGAGGGCAAGTTTCTTAATCCGCTACGCGACATAAACTGACCACGCAGATTTGTTGGACAAGCGAAAATATTGCAGCAGATATATAATGTCAATGAACATGATGATAGCACCAGTGAGTTCGTGCCTTCTGCCGCAAGGATATGTAGAAAAAGTACAGGTACACCATCTGTTAGAGAGTACACGCCTTCTCTAGCGGGTAACGGGAAGAAAAAGAGCAAAGCAAAGAGATATACTACACTGGTGTGGGTGAATTTAGTGAAGTAATGAATGATGCTAAATTGGCAAAAGTATATTACGATCCGAAGCATTCTGCCTCTTTTGGTGGAAAGGAAAAGCTATACAATGCATTTAAAGGTAAAATACCACATGTCTATATTGAAGAATGCTTAAAACGTCAGGATGTATACACCCTTCACAGACCACATGGAACAAAGTTTACCAGACATAAGATAATAGTAACGGCTGTCAACAAGTTATGGCCGGCAGATCTGTGCTCGATGGGAATGCTAGCCACGGAAAACGATGATGTGTTATACATACTCTGCGTTGTTGATGCACTCTCGAAGTATGGTTTGGTGGAAAATCTGTATAGCAAAGTGTCTGCATCAGTCAAGAAATGATTAGAAGCTATTCTGTCATGTACTGAATGATGCCCACACGCTATTCAAACCAACACAGGTGGTGAGCTCGTCAATGGAGTAGTCAAGAAATATTTGACTGAGAATGGAATACATTTCTGTACCTCACAGAATGAGCTACACACTGCTATGGTGGAATGTTTTCAGCAGACGTTAAAGGGTCGAATATATAGATACATGACTCTTAAGGGTATGAGAAGGTATATCGATGTATTACCTAGTTTAGTCGCATTGTACAATAAAACTGTACACACCAGCACACGTATGCCACCGATACATGTTGATCGTAGCACTGAGCAGATCACTTATATGTAGGGAAGAACAAGAAGAAGAACCATAAACCAAAGAAAAAGACACCGAAATCTGGTGATCATGTGAGAATCTTGCAAGCAAGAATACCATTTGAGAAGGCGTATCGTGGACAGTGGAGCCATGAATTGTTTAAGGTGAATGATGTTCTTTCTGACAAATATCCGATCTTATATAATTTGCGATTTATTGGAACTTTTTATCGCGATAAGATTCAGAAAATTGGTGGCGTGAAAGAAGATAGAGAATACACAGTGGAACAGATAATTAAGAGTAGGGAAGGAGCTAAGGGAGTATGTGAATAGTACGTTAAGTGGCTCGGCTATCCCTCCAAGTTTAACTCGTGAGTTACTGAGCTCAACACTATACACCATTAATAATGGACAAATATATAGAGAGACGTTCAGATTAGGGAATGTGGTGTGTAATGGGTTCACGTGTACCAAAGGAGGAGATGGTATACATAGTGCAATTCATAATCATTTATATCATGATCATTATGTGTCTCGTGAATCTGAGTATACAGAATGGTCAACCAGGTATCTGGATATCGCTTCCAAGTGGCTGCTTAGGGTATATATTACCCGGCCCACACATTCAGACATTAAAGATACCACAACCATCTTTGGAGAATGAACGAGGACCAGTTTTATGTGACTCTTCTGAGAAATAGTTGTATGCAGTACAATCCTAACAATAAGATATCCGAGTTTAGAATGCAGCTACAGACGCCATTGTCATTAGATGGTGAGTGGGAAGCAGGAATCTCAAGCGTACTGTATCTCAAGAGCTGGCTTTCTATTACTAGAGAAGGTTACGTACACATATATGTATGGAGTAAGACAAAGAAGAAGAAGAATGAGGATAATGCCAAATCTAGTATTGTAGTGAATGTTGATAACCCAACACCTGTTGATCTGGACAAACTCAAAAGAGGGTTGCAGAATGATAAACCTAGCACTCAGGGAAAAAAGCGTATTTGTCATAGTTTTCATGAAATTAGCAAATCACATATTATATAAGTACCAAAGGGATACTATGCAGTGAAGAATAAGGTAGACTATATATGTGGACAGATAGAAAATCATCAGAAGTTTAAGAATACAAAAGTCTTTCTCAATTTGTATTTACATCGTGTGAATCTCGTATCTCTTATGATTAGACGTAATTATGGTATTAGGTTTGGTCCAGAAGTATCTAATTTAATTGGCTACGACGAAAAAATACATACATGACTGGTAGAAGTATTAAAATCATTTTGAAAGCGTCACCAGGGTGGACCAACGACAGCATATATATACAGCAACGTTGTCTCTCACAGCGTAGTACGTGACAAGTCAGCACCACTGCTTAGAGTGATTCCACTGTCTGGTACTGATGGTAGGAAAGATATATGCCAGTGGACGTTTCCTGATATTTAGTATCACTCCATGTAAAAGAACTACATCGATGCAATAGGAATACTTATGACTGATAGGTCAGGCTCAAATATACCATTCGAGGACGGAGCGTCACCGAGGGTGCACTGTCTATGTTTCAGACGACGACGACGATGAGAAGAGTGAGTAATGCTAGTGCCTTGGGACGGTACTATGCCAGTCAGGCGGGTTATGGACGTATTCCAGTATTTGTAGGTGCACGATATTAGGCGGGCTAGGTAATAGCCTAGGTGGATAACTATGCTCTGCAATATCTTTCGTGAAAACTGTTGCCAAGTCAGTAGCTAAACAAGCTCTTAGCACGGGAGTTGGGCTAGCAAAGGATGTACTGGCGGGAAAGAATGTTAAATCCTCCTTGAAATCAAGAGCACATAGTGTAACCAGGGCTCTGATACCAGGGGCTCTAACAGCAGTATGTGGAAGATTAATCAAACATAAACCAAAATATAAAAAGAGGAGTAATGTAATGTACATAATGGTCAGTTAGTGCGTGTGGGACCAAAGAGGAAGGGATGCGATAAACGTCAGTGAAAACATGCAGATATCTTCGATTGACTAAAACATGGAACTTAGTCATGCATGTGAGTGTTCAAAGAGCGAGATGGACATTTTTTCAGATATGTCACATAGTAATGACATTGGGGTCGGCAAAGTTGGAACAGTTTCAACCTGTATCGAGCATATCAGATTCTGGTCCGATCGAGTTTTACATCAGCAGATCTTCAGATAGATATTTAGATCTTACCCAGTCTTACATCTCGATTAAAGTTAAGTTAGTAAGGCTAAATGCATTGGGTACTGAGAGACGGCTCGCAGTTGATGAAAAGATGGGTCCTGTGAATAATCTCCTTCATACGATGTTCTCACAAGTGGGTGTTTTTTTTAATGGAAAACATGTCAGTGACTAGAACGAAAATTACCATTGCCGCACTTATTTTGAAACATTGCTTAATTTTGGGAGTGATGACGCATCCTCGCATCTCCAACTTGCCGGATGGCGAATGGACGATGCTGGCGAATTTGATGTCGCCAATACTAACTTAGGATTGCAAGCACGCTGAAAGTAAGACAGTGCAATTAATTGGTAGCATACACACTGATATGTTTCTCCAGGATGATTTCTGATCGGATCCATTAATTTGAGAGTACGCCTGCAGCAGAGTAAAGATGATTTCACTATTTTGTCTACAGACGATCTCAACCCTAAGCTGAAGTTATTGTCAGCTAACTTATTTGTACGTAAATTTATACCATCCTCTGATCTGTTGGTACTGCACACGGTTAATATGAGAAAGATGAGTGCTAAATACCCTATTCGTTGTGTTGTATGTAAAACTTCTACAGTACCGAGTGGAGTTAGTAGCGTGGATAGAGATAATATATTTATAGGACAGCTTCCTACAAGAGTATTATTTGGTTTTGTACAAAATGACGCTTATAATGAGAGTAAAGATGCGAAAAAACGATGGATAATTAATAATAATAATTATTGGTTCTCACATATTTATAGAACAATTGATGTCATTAAATGTTGTCACTAATTTAGTTTATTATTCTATTTTCTTATTTGCTTCGATGTGTCAATAAACTAAAATAAAAAAGTGTATTATTTCATCCCCTTATACTGTTGCCCCTCTATCGCATTGCAATATGCACGCATACTAATAGAATGATATCATGTTTATGCATACACATACATGGTACACGGGGCACGCACACACCATGGAGTGCACACAGGAGCACATGTGCATGCACTATGGGGTGTACACAGAGGCACGTACATATGTGCAAGAAGGCATACAGGGGTACGCACGCACATGGGGGCACGCATACACACATGCACACACGATGATCGATGATACCACCTATCTTTAAAGGCATATATCTCCTTAATTACGCTAGATACACTATCTATATAATATTATACATACAACATCGATAGGTTTACCTATATATTGGACAAGTAACACTGTACTTCGCTCTGGACGACGATTTGAAAATCACGTGTGGGCATACACAATCACACCTATACCTCGTGTGTACGGATAGGGTGCTCACACGGTGCATAGACATGCGTGAGTTATCCTATATGCCATTTTTTATGAACCACACTCTCACACATTACGACCACAATGTCTAGACAAATGGATATGCATCAGAGTCAGTCATTCCAACGATACATTTTCAAATATTGTTTTCTATAGGTCTGCAAATATGAATATGAAGAAATTCGATAGGGTTGGTGGGTGGGTGTTGGTGGTAGGGTGGGGTTAATGCATGGTGTTGGGTGTAGGTGATAATGGTTGTGGTGGTGCTTAGTGGATGGTGATGTATGACGATACTGGTGGTAGTGATGATCGTGGTTCTGGTGGTGGTGCTTGTGTCGGTGGTGGTGAAGGTGGTGGGTGGTGGCAGGTTTGACGGAATTATACAGTAAAAAAACATGGTTATAACGTATCACTGCCATCCCAAAAGGTTATATTTATATTTGTAGTAAACTACTATACCCGTAATGTGGCTCTTAATTGTTCAAATGTAACATCGTGAATGATACTGTCTCCAACCAACTCACCACAATGACTACTGTTAACGTATGCACGTAGTAATCTTTAGTGGTAAACAACAATAGCCTGTGAGTGGGTTCACGCGTTATTATCGATTTGTAAAAAACTCCCAGCGAGGACATTGTAATATCTTGCTAAATATCAATCTCAAGTCATTTGTTCACCAGAACATTATGGAATGCGAGTCAAATAATCAAGTGCTAACACATGTTCATAAATGTAGGCTGGACGCTATTGTTCATAAGTGGCCGCTGGACACTAGTATTCTAAATGAATGGCTGTACGCTATTGTTCGTGCAGGTGCCCGATGCTCTCATGCAGTATATCTATGTATTTTATAGTCTGCAATACGAAAGCCATATTTTATGAAAACCATTCAACAGCGATCAGCGGCGTGGTTTCCATATACAAAAGTAATAAAACAAGGAAAATGTATTGTGCCCGGGTACATACACATGTTGCCGCCTGTATAAATGTGTAGCCGACTGTATAGCACAACTTTTTTGCAGATTTAATAATTAAATGACTTCCACTTTAAAGAATCTCCTTAAATACGATAGATAAAACTATCTATATAATATTATACAACATTGATAAGTGTACCTATTACATGTGTAAAGCTATGATTTTTTGAAAATTAAATGACTGGGAAGACATTTTGTTCATGTTCTTTGAAACTTTAATAAATAAATGACTGCCACTTTAAAGAATCTAAAACTATCTATATAATATCATACAACATCAATAAGTTTACCTATTACCCGCGTAATGCTATGATTTTTTTGAAAATTAAATGAGTGGGAACATGTTCATGCAGGTGGCTGCTGGACGCTATTGTTCTAAATGCGCATCTGGACGCTATTGTTCATAAGTGGGTGATGGACACCATTGTTCTAAATGGGTGGCTGTATGCCATTGTTCGTGCAGGTGGCTGATTAACCCTTTGACGCACATCATTTTGAAAAGTTAATAATTAAATGACTGACATGACCACTCCTTAAGTAAGATAGATAAACCTATCTATATAATATTATACAACATCGATGCCTGTGTAACGCTCTTATTTTTTGAAAATTAAATGACTGGGAACACCTTTTGTTCATGTTTTTGAAAATATAATAATTAACATGACTGCCATCTTTTTTTAAATGACTGACTTAACCACGAAGGGATGGGGGTGGGGGGGGGGGGGTCGCCGCCGCCCACCACGCACGCATCACCTATTAAAAAACCACATTAATCTATGTCATTTAGAACAATAGTGTACAGCGCCCACCTGCATGAACAATAGCAGCCAGCCGCTCATTTTGAGCAATAGCGTACACACGCTCATTTAGAACAATAGTGTACACCCGTTCATTTAGAACGAATTGCACTTGACCTGGTGTACACACCAATCATTTTTTTACTGGAGGGGACGGCTGGACGTCATTGTTCTCCAACAACTGCACTTGACCTCGTGACCTATACCCATCAATCATTTTTGACAGGAGAACAATAACCGCTGGCGGGTCACTGTACTACTGCCCACTAGTCCAGTAAATCTAAGCCAAAATTTAAATGAACCTAGAACACATTGCAACAAAAGATTGTTTTTCTTTATATTACTAATACGACCACATTGCACATTGTATCCAAAGTCCGACACCGGGAAATGAGATAATTTGGCGAAAATCCAATAGGGCTGACAACAGCAAAGCTGACGCTTCGTATCTCCTAAACGATAGGTTTTATATGTATTAAAAATAGATAGGAATATAAGACCAAAGAATCAATTTAGTTAATTGAAAATATAATATTATGTAATACTCCGGAATTATTACATGAATTCCGTTATTTGGATTACAAATAAGGTCATATCTGCTAGGAAATTCTTTTTCAGTTAATGTAAAATTGCTGAATGTTTGTTATATGACCAACATTTTACTGGACAAATATATCTAACTTACAACAGTTAAATAAATAACTAGAATTATTTGAATACCTTTAGTTTTAAAATAATGCATGTACTATGGTAATTTAAAACACGATGATGGTTTCTGTGCTGGATTGCCGACAGACATAGTGATAGAGCAAGTGTTAATGAGGTCGTTGCTAAAAGTACTGGTGACCTTACTCATGAACGAGACATAGACGAAAAGCAGTTGGCTTTTAGTCATGCCTGCTTGTGCTGGGTTTAATGAAATGATGGAAGAACGGATAGGACAGCAACACAGTACACCCGAGCAACACAATGACATGACAGCAGCAAGAGGAACCAGAGTTAAGACGGCAGAATAGAACAGAACAGAGCAGCTGCTGATGAAATGTTTGGATAACTACAAGATCACAATCCATTTGAAAAAAGAGAAGCTCTATAACATACAGTAGCAACAGGTGTAGCAGGTTCACAATCGGCAAATCCTCATAAAGCTGATGAAGTCGTAATGGGCATGCTGATGAAAATGGAAAGACAGGACAAAAGTGCTTGCCATTAACGTGTAAGAGAGTATCAGTGGATTCCCAGCTCCTCTTTCAGAGAATGATAAGTATTGCTAACAACAGTGACTATTGTCTGGATGAGTTATTCAAGTATGCCCCCTTATCCCCCAGCTCTATTCAACAATGCCGGATTGCAAGTGGTGTGGGGGCAGAGGTGGGAACAAGCCACGACTTGCAGATGCATTTGTAAGACTAATGCCAACGGACAATATAGCACAGCCTCTAGAAACACCCGAAATGAGCATGTTGGCTGGTGGGTGTTTGCTTCAATGACTGCTCTTGGAAAGGGTATATCTTTTGAGGAGATAACAGACACGTATATAACCTATTTAAAGGAACACTTTATTAACCCAACCATGGATTTTTGATGGTCACAAATGACTATCTACTAAAGATGTAAAAGCCCAAATGCGTTCAAACGGGACTGTTGGCACAAAGATCCTCCTTACTGTCAGCTTGCCATTAAAATCGAATAAAGAAAATTTCTTGGCTAACGCTGAGAACAAACAAAATTTTACAACCTCCTTGATAGAACGTTACAGACAGATGGAATACAAACGGTAAATGCTGATGGAGATGATGCCTTGTTAATAGCAAAGACCGGAGTCGACTATACCACGACTGGAATTACACATGATACTGGTGAAGATATTGGTATTTTAGTATTGTTTTGCCACAATCTAAGGCCAGAAACAAAAGGTCTTTGTTTTAAATCAGATAAATCGACAGCTACGTATCCAGTTCGCGACATTAATCCCTTTAGGAAAACCTCCGTGACCAGGTGTGCTATATTCGGCCCTTCAAACATGCGATTTATGGTTGTGATACCACCTCCAGATTATTTGGAATTGGAAAAGGGATGCCTCTTAAAAAGGCACAAACCGACAAGTTAGAGACATTCTGTTCAGCTCAGAATCGTGAGGAAATTCGCAAAGCCATTGAAACAGCCTTGGTCTGTATGTCTGGAGTGTGATACCTTACGTGTTCTCATTAGATTAGCTAATCCGAAGGAAGTCCAATCAATCACACATTTTAGTTGTACTCGTGTAAGAGCTCACGCTTACACAAATTAGGACAAGTACATGAATATTTGCGTTCGATCAGATTTACTTCGGTCTTACTTTATATTATCACCTTAGTGTAAACACCGCCTTAGACGTTTTGCGCAAGATGAAGCTTAGCGATAAGGTTTCAAAGAGTATATAGCATGCAAGTTATAACATGAAGTACAAAACGTTCCACTAACATAAGATGCGGCCATATATCATACTTACGATGTGTACTATCAGGTTCAAGTTCGGATGGATAAAGGGGATAATCTGAAGCGAGAAAACAGGGGTGGTTGTTACGAGAGAAAAAATGTAATTCTACGACAATGGACTCCTCACAAGCTCCAGAATCTCTTCTGGAAGTTATCAGGTGTCGGTGTAAAGGGGATTGTGCTACTAAAATGTGTAGCTGTAGAAAGTATGAAGTTGAATGCTCTAGTTTGTGTTGTGATTGTCGAGGTGAGAGGTGCCAAATTCTCCAGTTGATGCTGAAGAACATGGTGACATCTACATAGATGTGGTTTAATGCTGTTTTGCATTGTTAGGATCCTGCCTGCTAGGTTTGTAACATTACTCCATCAAGGACTAATAGTGCTTAGGAAGTCAACATATCTTTGATTATATTGCACCTGCTGAAAATATGGAAAGAATTAGCTCTTCATCAAAATATCAGGGATTTCCAGCCCTCGTGATATATTATGACGTCATATTTAGGTAATGTCGTCTTAGGTACGTCATAGTGTATTTTCAACAAGTTAATTTGATTATTTGGCATCATATTTCTATCTACTTATAATACATTTATAGGGTAATTTTATCGAATGCTTATATATCCAAATTATATTATATGATATAATTAATACAAACAGACAATAATTTAAGGATGGCCTCAGTGAGATGTCAAGATTGCATGTCAGTCTACAATTTCAGTATACCAGTCCATATATAATAATAAGCCTGTGATATGGGTATTTAAATAAGAAACATTTAAAATTAGGTTGCAAACACACAATCAGCCAGGAATCGTGGAAATTTGTACTTAAATGCAGAAATTGAAGTTGAAATGCAATACAACCTTTGTACTGAAATTTGTGAATTTTGTGTTAAAAGCAAAGGTTTACAGAGAAATATATAAATTTTGACTGTTGATATGAATATCTGGGCTCAAAATTCTAACTTTGTAATGGAATATTTCATCAAATATCAACCAGTGTTTAAAATGTAACAGGAAACAAGATGTGGACCTAAAATGAAAGAATATGTGTGAAAATGCCAAGATTTGGTACTGAAATCTGTGACTTTGTGATTAAAATGAAATGTTTACATAGAAATATATAAATGTTGTCAGTTAATATGGATATATGGGCTCAAAATGTTAAATTTTTCAATTGAAATATGATTATTTTTCTAAATATAGGTTATTGTTTAAATTTTAAGTTGGAAATCCGAAATCTATGGTAAGAAACAGCGATATTTTGGATCCTTAAATGCACAACTCTTGACATGAAACAAGAAAATGTGGACATATAATGCAAGAACACATGTATGTGTGAAAATGCAAAAAAAAAGTTACTGAAATCTGTGGATTTGGGATTATAAGCAAGTGTTTACCCAGAAGTATGTAACTGTTGATAGTTAATATGCATATATCTGGGTTCAAAATGGTAAAAAGCATTTCAAATGAATAGTAATTCACATTTATAGTGAGTAACACTAGCCCAGAAAGCTGCACTGGCTTCTTTGAAGGAATACATACATGATAATAATGCAGGTGAAGTAAGTATAGATTAATACAATAATAACAATTAGTATGGCTAGTATTTAACTAGACATATAATTAGCATCCTGGGTGTTCAGGGTCTATGGGGTTAGATTTAGGTTTAGTCTCAGTCTACAAACCTGACCATGAACCCTGTATGTGCTATCTTACTGCTGAATCTCTGCAGATCACATTTATTAGATAAAGTACAGGATATGCTTTGGGGTTTCAAGGGTTAAGGGATCAATCGCATTCCCCTCTGATGTAGGCAAAATTCTGTTTAATGTCTTTAACCCTTTAACCCTTTGTCCAAGAAAATTTCAATTTTCTCAAAGAAAATGTCCATTTGCAGACCAAGAGTACTGTTTTTGAAAATTTTACCACTGACATGATTCCAGTGATAAATTTTCAAAAAATATGCTTCTCTTGGTCTGCAAATGGACATTTCCAGGACCACTGCAGAAACCGTCTTTGGTCGATGTGAGCGTTAAAGGGTTAAGACAGTTTGAACGGTGGGGTGCTATCTATGACAACAACAGCTTCCAGTCGGACTCCAAATCATTCCACAATGTCCGAGACTAGACGTATATAGTTGTCGCTTTGTGTGTTTCAATGATTAAAGGCGTAATCTCCATTCAATGCATGGGTGTCTCGATATTATGATTGTTTGATAATATTAAGCTTGCGCAATCCACACTCCAATGTTTTAGATCTTAATAAAAAGAAATAATTTTAACAATCTCACCACTACATACCAGATACAACAACAGATCATTTCTGATGTATGATCGAGTTAAATATTATGTTGAGTGATTTGAAACTAATTTAAGTGGAATGTGTTTTGCTACCTATAATTAAGCCAAACAGTTCAAGTCAAACTGGTTACCAAAATACTAAAGACGTTACCTTTAATTATGTTGGGGCTTTGACATGAACAGGATTTCAGTGGTGAAAGCGTTGAGAGAAATACTATTCCAAATTACGCATCAGCTACTGTACGAAAATTGGTGTCTTGTAGTCTTAAGCGATTCTTCAATCAGGATGTACACAAACAAACGCGTAGTGGAACAAGAGCCATAAGATCTTCCAACATATATGTTGCTACATTGTAATCAAAGTTAATTAGACGGAAAAAAACCATTTAAAATTCGAGCAAATTTTTTAAGTGGCAATAGCCGCCACGGTTTACGGAAGGGGTGGGTTGGGGTTGGTGTGGGGGTGGTGGGGGGTGATAGGTGGGGTGTGTGGGTGTTACGTTAGTGACAGATGTCTGTCAAAATCGACCGAAAAACGTAACGCGCATTTTCATTGGCTGAGTGAAATCTACTTTGGGCGACTGCCCGCGTGTTTTTCTTGGAGGAAACGTACGACGAATTACGACGTAATTGGTACGGTCCAATGGTGTTGCGAGAATGGCTCTGACACCAACCCGCCCCTGTGACAGATATTTGGACAGACTGACGGGCCGGGGAAATACCCGACTGACCCGTTCAATACGATGCTTAGGACTAGTCCACATGAAAAATAAATGGCTTTTCAATTTTTTTTTCCATATTTTGTTTGGTGTTTGGACGTTGATAATTTTAGGCCTGGTTTATATCCAATGTACACTCATTATTTTTAGTTAAAGGGAAATTCCAGTGAAAATCGGGAATAAGTCAACTAAAAGTATACTATAATCCGAAATAGTTGCCGCAAAAAAATATAAAATACACTGTTCCATTGCTGAGAAATAATAAAATGAATATGCCCAAAACGCTCGAAAACGTGACTCCTGGGCGCATCCATTTTCTCGCAACGAGAGCGAGAAACCGCGAGATTATGACGTCAACGACACACCAGCAAAATATCGCCAGCGCTTTTAGATTTACCTGTTTACTTCGCGTTATGAAGGCCCAATATGAATTAACCTTTTAATGACAAAATTCTGTCTTGAAAATCAAAATATTTCCTTATTGAATGGCCATTTGCAGGCCAAGCGAAGACTATTTTTGAAAATTTACCACTGTAATGGCTGGTTCGGTTACTGAGACAGTCGTTTTAGTTGTAAATTCTCAAAATAGCCTTCTTTTGACCTGCGTCCTCAACTTGACGATTGCAGAGGCCAGTGCTGTCGTGAAATGGTTAAATCGCATCATGTCCGCATGTCAAGCATGGGCTTGCAGTAATAGAAACGATCATGGAAAGGGTACGGAAATTCACATTTTCAGATACCGGATCCACAGAAGCATCCGCATGAAAAGGGACTAACTGAAAGATGGCTTAATAACATCGGCACTGGATGGATATCTTCCACATTTAAATTTGGATGACACAAGTTTAGATCATATAGTCTGTATAATTTTAAAATAATGTGTCATGCATTTCAAAACAAAAGGCGCGGTACTTAATTTTAATATAACAGAATCAAACTCGACAATTAACGTCGTATTTGGTTGTATCAATTGTAAAACGGGATTTGCAAACCAAACTGAAACGATGTCGCTGATTGCCCGGTCGGTCAATTATAGGCAACCGCTTAGCGGCTTACTTCGTAGACGATAATAGGTGACAGCTAGTAAATAATGACAAGTGTACGCTAGACATAATTAGTAGTTTAGTGCGTTCACACTATTGAAATCCAGCGTTATTAATCATTTACAACGTTTACTCCCAATTTTAAAATAACTATACTGAGTGTTGAATATTCTGAATTAAATTTTCCTGGAATTATGTTGCAGTAGTTTCCAAACTAATTAGTTTCACACAATAGGCCTATGCAGGGTAAATTTTAAGCTTTCTGCTTTTCGTTCCTTGAAAGGGTTAACTAATTGATCCCAAATTTTTTAATGTTGACCCATATTTACTGCCTGTTGAATATTTTGAAACTGGAATTTGACTGGAAGCAGAAGTTGCAATAGCAACAGCTTTCAGAGAAATTACATTCAACATTTATTCAACTAACATATTGTTCAAGAATGTGTTGTAGCTGGTTGATTGCAAACACGCTCCTGGCATAACCCTTCAATGTTTTAAAAAAATTGAAATTGCCTATAAGAAAACTATTTTTGACAATTTAGCACTACAATGACTGGCGCGATCATCGGGACACTAATTGCACTTTAATTTCCTCCAAACACTGTGGCAAAGTGTCAGTTGTTTAGCCAGTACGCTAATTATCTGCGAGATGCAAGATTTACCTCCCGTGGTTACGGCTATCCTCGATAGGGCAAACAGAGTTGGTGTGTCGGTGACGTCAGCTGCTTGTCCAAAATGGCGCCTCTATCTACTGGTTACTTTAGCAATTTAAATTGAGGATATCTTTTTTATTTGTTGGCATAAAATTGTGCTTTTGGTCTCAAATTAATGCGGAAAATTAGTACTTTACGCCAGATGCATAAAATCCCCCAGTGGAATATCCCTTTAAGCTTTCTGATAGTAGCAGTTCCCGCAAGGGAGGTAACGCGTGCACTGGTTTTAGAGTGATATTACACACAAAGGCATAGAAATCTGCGAGGTGTGAGTGAAGATTCATGGTTGAAGTTATAGCAAGCTGCGTTCTACTACTCAGAAGATATGAAATTATAAGGCAGTAGATGAAATAACGTGAAGAACATAATATAAATAGTATATATTATGTTCCGCCCATTGTGTGAATCCGCATCATCTTCTACGTATATTCTGGATGCGTTGTTTCTATATTATTCAAAGCCTTCGTATTTTTACTTTTACGAGATATTTTTTAGAATCTCATGTCAATTCATAGCATGGGATATTAATAGAAAGCGCGATGATGGGTTTAACGAATTGTGATATTTTAAGAACATCTTACAACATTTAACATTGTTTTATGCTTTCTTTGTATCTAAATACAAAATACTACTACCACTACGACTACTACTACTACTACTACTACCACTACTACTACTACACTGCCTGCGCCTCCTGGCTGACGGAACTGGCGCCTAGGCCATTAAATCCGTAACCAGCAACCCCAGGCCTTTGCCTTTTCGTCCACACATACTACCAACATATATCTCCCTACTATATGTATATATACCTACCATACAATGTATATATTTATTGCTTTTTATGCCATTACGCCTAATCAGCACAGTACTTTTATGAAAAGAACATTAAAAAAAACAATATAACAAAATACAGACTTAATCTTAAACAATTCATAGACCCTATAGCATCATATACCATGTCTTAATGCTGTGAAAATAATGACGTAAATATGTTCAACCAATATATAATATACTAAATGTGTGGTACCCTGGTTGGATAGGCGACGCTTAAATCTGTATTATTAATTGTATCACTTAACTTTCGATGCCTACATGTAGAGGAATGATTGCAATTCTTACCAGAAACATATAACATTTTAGGTGTATTAAGGTCTATGATAAAAGAATTACGAACTGATATATCTTCCGGACGACATTTGTGTGGACCATTGACAGCAGTAGGTGGGAGGCCCGTAGTAAATGCTATAAGGCGATCTAGTTGCGAACAAGGTGTGAAAATATTCGGCTGTTCCGTGCGTCATCCACCTTTGTGGGGTGGGGTTTGTAAAATCGTCGGTCCCGCCTTGTGCGGTGTCTGTGCCATAACTCACAGATTGGACCTCACTGAGCAGTATAGCTGTCTTGTCAGTTCTCTTATAAAGGAGGAAGAAACTTATACAAGTACATGCCGAGACAATAGAGGGATCCATTTCTAGCTATGCTTCGCCCATTTCTAGCCGTGCTCCTCCCATTTCTAGCCATGCTTTTGCCCGTGTTGGGATCGATAGAACCGTGAATTCACAGAATCCCAGGAATAGCAAGGTAACTATAATCTACAGATAACCTGTTCAGGAACTAATATGATTGGGTGATGTTTCTGCATATGGCTGCAACAGTGGTTTCTGTCTATGGCAGCAACAGCGGGCAGTCGAAATAGTTTGAAAATATTCAAGAGGTAGAATGTGTATTACATATTAAAGACATACAATTCGTACCCTCACGACAGACATAGATACGCATTTTGATTGTGAGATCAACCTACATGTGATGTAATTGGTTATGACATTACGTGGTTAAGTGACAGATTGGATTCATCTATTACCTTATGAGCGATAACAACAGTGTTTCGGGTCACACACGATGGCGTATGTCACCTGGGTTGGAGCTATATGTAAATGCATTCTTGCACTACAAAATCATATGGGCATGTCATACCACATTTGTTTGAATTCCATCCAACAGTTTCGGGGGGGGGGGGGGGGGTTTGCACATTTTTGGCTTTAAATTTCCTTGACACACAAGACCACCCCACCGAGCCGTCCACCCACGCGCCTTGGGTGAAGCCAAATGTAAATGTCCTTTTGCACAATCATACTGGTAACTAACAAACATTGGTTGAATTCCGTCCAACGAGTTGCATTACATTCAATTTCTTGTTCTTTTGATCCCAACTACTGTACCCAGACGGAGACGGAGCCAACTGTAAATGCCCTTGCACTTTGGAAATCATACTAGTGGAGGAGAAGATGACACCGCCATGCCGTCTCCTAAGCAAGTGCCAAGTTATTTGGGAAACCAACTTAGTTGGGAAATTGATGTCATCAAGGTTTGTGAAATGACAATCCATTCAGAGGCAACTCTGATTAGGTCTAACCTTCCGGCAAGAACCTGCCTTCAACATCCTCCGTTATCACAGTCTCCCTACAAGTATGAAGTAGTAACATGCAAATTATGTAGACTGACTCCGGCATCTCGGCGATAAACTTTTAGATAATGCTGTGAACAATATACCATTAGCGCTTCATGTATCCAAGAAGCAAACGTATCCACTCATTTACAGAAGACCCCCAACCCCCTCACAATTTGATCCTTATGCAGCAGAAACAGACCGCACTATGTCCTAGTCTTTGTAATTGGGCCAAGGCTCTTGGATCACATCTTAACTTTCGGAAACAGCGGTGATCATGTTGTATTCATTAACCTGAATGTGCCACTGCGAAATGGCGTCACCACCAAGTACTGCATTGCTAATACATATGCCCTACTTGCTGAAAAAACACAAAGAATCCTTCCTTGATCGAGTCTTTATATGCCGAACTGAGTTCTACCATCACCATTCTAAGCAGATGGCAATTCCTTGTGTGTGAAGACTTAATTGCAAGATAGACAGACTCACCAAAGCAGACAAGAGTGCAGGACTCAACACCTTCATGTTGTTATATGCTATGGGCAAACGTAACAGCAATGGAGATGCTCTAGTCTGGCCTTGTTTATCGGCGCCCACGGCCTCTTAGCCACACACACTGCCTTTAAACATCCGTGCCATAACCGAGCAACATGGACAGGATACGTCATAGACTATATCACATCTGAGAAAAGATTGACTGTTTCACTGGAGCCTACCAGAGCTTTAAATGAAGACGCAGCTGCATAGGTATTCTATGGGCACAGCGAATGCGCTTGTCAGTGGTTAGGTCCAAGCACCAGGACCTTCATGAGCATCGACATATCATAGGCCTTTAACACCATCAAATAATCAAATATGTTGATCGTAATGATGATGAGCTGTGACTAGTTAGACTACTGTTGATAAATACCAAGTTGAATTTACGAGCAACAATGTGGAGTCTGCAGCTTTCGTGAACTCCATTGGTTTTCCATATGGCGTTGGCCTCTCTGCTGTGTTGTTTACCAAAGCTCTCTCATCTGTGAGAGAACACTCCGCAAGTCGAAACCAACCAGTATCTCCAGTGTGCCTCCCACTAGAGATGGAGTGCGCAGATAATGTAGACTTCATAGATGTGGAAAGGACGCCACTCAATAAGCTTCCACCTAAAGCTACATGACAACTCCGGAATGTGTGGACAACTTGCACCAGCACCTAGCATCATAACTCACAAACGCTTCCATCAGACCAGTGCCGTACGACGAAAAAAATCCTACTTTGCCTGTGAGGCTTTCACAAGTGTGTGTTTGTGATACAAAGTGAAAGTATGTGGTTGTAGATTGCCACATAATTTCACTGTGTGTCACAATGCCACACTAGTGAAAGCCTCATCGACAAAATAAGATTTTGTCCTGTGGCGTGTGCGTGATGGAAGCGATTGTGGGCTATGATGCTAGACACTTCCGCCAGTTGTGGGCCAATGTCTGTCATGAACAGTATAATCTCCAATAACGCGCTATACACTATGGAAAAAGCAATCCCACTGCCAGTGAACGTAGCCCAACAAAGATGGTCCATGTTTGGACAATGTTCCGTGAATGCAACAGGACACCGCTGCACAGACAGTCTTGGAAGTTGCTGTACTCGATGCTGACATCTACACAGCTCACACTAGAGGACGCCACCACACAAACTTCCTAAGTGTGCTACTGACCTCTCTAAAGGACAACCAACAAGAATCTATTTAAGCTAAGGCCTATCGCCAAGAACAATTGCTTGATATCATGATGGTGATGATGACGATGGCGATGATAATGATGATGATCATCATCGTCATCATCATCATCATCACCATCATCATCATCATCATCATCATCCATATGGGTAAATCACATGAACAATTTGTTTGAATTCCGTCCAACGGTTGAGAGAGAGAGAGAGAGAGAGAGATAGAGAGAGAGAGAGAGAGAGAGAGAGAGAGAGAGAGAGAGAGACAGACAGACAGACAGACAGACAGACAGACAGACAGAGATAGAGAGGGGCTAGAGAGGGGTGAGCGAGAGAGAGAGAGAGAAGGGAGGGGGAGAGGAATGGGGAGGGAAGGGGAGGAGGTGGAAAGGGGAGAGAGATGGAGAGAGAGAGGGGAGGGAGGGAGGGAGGGAGGGAGAGAGAGAGAGAGAAAGAGTGAGAGAGAGAGAGTGTGTGCGAGAGAGAGAGGAGAGAGAGGGGGTAGAGAGAGGGAGGGAGGGAGGGAGGGGGGAAGGGAGAGAGAGAGAGAGAGGGGGAGGGATGGAGGGAGGGAGGGAGGGAGGGAGAGAGACGGGCGAATGGATGCATGGATGGATGGGCGGGTGAATGGGCTGATGGATGCATTCCACCCTTTTAGTCAACCTTTACCTAACCTCAAAAGCAAAAGCCGCAAGAAACAATTATTCGGGACGCCAAGGGAACTAACACGTTTTCAACACACACAGTTAGCAAAACATACATTTATTGTGCATTAATTCGCATACACTAATATAGGCGATTAGAATTGATCCGTTGACCTAAAATAGAGATTCTGAGTCTGATTGGTAAAATGTTCTTGCTCTGAAGTCGGATGCACCATTGTCGACATGGTTCTTGTGTGATGCAATAAAGTAATCGCTTTTTCCCAAACAGATTGGTCATCGAATCTTCATTGTAATCTTCACTGTCAGCCAATTCCCATGACATTAGCCAAATCAATATTACGTGATCCAGGTTCTCTTGGATAACTCTTACTAGATTCGAAGGTATCCTCAATGCAATAAAACTTCCCCGCGTTTCTCATTGATCAGATTAATGCGAAGATATTCCCCTTGATTTATGAATATCATATCACATTATGATTAGTGCAAGGGCACAACAATACACTCGGTAGAGTGACATAGATACACCTTTACTGATTGAGAAAAATGTTTATTAAGTAAGCATAATTGACCTTTCCAGTCTATCCATCCATCATCTGGCGTCAGCTAACGTCATAATCAAATAAGTGACGTGCATAATGCCGTAATTATGGCATGATTGACTCGATTTAGTACGCCTTTCCGTCTTTAATGCTTAATAGGCTGAGACGTCGTATGAATTGTATGTCGTTACCATTTAATAAACATTCCATTAAATGTTTTGAAACTAATTTGGCTGACTCTATAGGCAGCAACACCGTCAAGTCAAATTAGTTTCAAAATATTTAACAGTGTACCTGTATAGTTTTCTGGAAATTGATAATCAGAGAGTTCAGAGATCGGTCGATACCAACGCGAGCGAGGTGTGGGCGGAGCTTAGCTAGAGATCGGATGGGCATAGCTAAAACTGGAAAGGTCCATTGCCGATTATTTCTTTGTAGTGTCGGCATCCAGGATCTCGTGGGTGCAATATATTCCTTATCTACTACCAACTGTCAACGAACAGCGACAATAGTTCACCAGGATTTCGTTGGGTGCGCCTTACCAAGAGGATACCCAACATTGAACTGAACTGATAACTTAAGGTATTATTGTCACCCGACCCATTACATCGCAACAAGCCAATGGATCAATACAGCACATCAATACACGCATAACTTATGCTAGCGGAAAGGTTGCAAGATGCACATTGTAGAGTCCTGGTGACTTATCGTAATTAGATAGATCCATTTCTAGCTATGCCCACATATTTCTAGTTAAGAACCGCCGATACTTTGCACGTGTTTGGACCGATTTATATACTTTAAATCCTGACTTCCCAGAATCCCAATTTCATGGTAACTATACAGATAACCCGTTAACTATTTTGGGTGGGGTGGGGTGGGGTGGGTGGGTGTGTGTGTGTGTGTGTGTGTGTGTGTAGCAGGGGGGATATATGTTAGTGGTATGTGTGGACGAACATTCAAAGGCCTGTGCTGCAACACACGCACCAATCTATTTTTTTTCAACAGCAACAGCTTATGATTCTAAGTTCTAATTACAGAATATTTCGTTTACATACACTAGAAGTTCAGTTCAATTTTCCCGTTTCTTTATCTTTTTATTCACATGACATTAACTTAATTTATTTCTTCTTGATTTGATACTATTACTTTTGATTTCCATCTTACTTTCATATATGTGTCTTAATTTTATCCATAATTTGCCTTCTAGATTTAATTTCACAGACTTTGCCCACCTCCAGACCAAACCCAAGCTATGGCTTTGCCCAAACTCCGAGGTATTCTTTGTGATACTATAACGCCCTCGTTGCTCGCGAAATTGTCCATCTTTTCGGTTCGTTCGCGGCCGGTTAGTATCGTCGAGATTGGTCTTGGCGAGAATTTGGTTAATATAGGTTTCTATTTTCCATCCTGAGTGATATTTCCGAATCGGTTATTCAGTAAGGTAAGGATCGACGAACACTTCTATGTGTAACCATTCATACAGACACGGGTTTGTATATAGTTAATTAAGTTAGTTAAATAGTGTTCTTGTTTTGTGTACATGTAAACATCAGCAGTGTTCACTGACAGAATGACTGGTGCCGGGTAATAAATGGTTAATATATATGTTTAGGAAGTCAAATAACTTCGAAACTTTAAAAGTAAACGAAAAAACCTAATATAGTAAAAAATGTATTTACGTTTACAGTTCTCATAAATTTATAAAACGATTGTAATTGGGGTTAAAAGTAAAACTAATAGGTACAATAAAGTGCATTCATAGTAATGCAAAACACAAAATAGTAGCAAAATTTGCTATTGTCAATTTAAATTAATAGTTAAGTTGACAATAATTTTGTTTATTTTATTTGGTTGATATTTTGTTAAATTGTTTTGGTTATTATACAAAATCGTCTTATAGATGTAGTTCACCGTTTTCGTAAGGTGAAATCGCACACGTAAAAAGAAAGTAAGCGTTTTCTCAACTTAGGGGGTGGGGCATGTCACATGAGACGCGTCAGCTTTAAGCTGATGACGTCAGGATCATTATCAAATTTCGACAAGACTGTATTTGAAATTACTTACACGCCTAAATTTGACATTTAGACGTGTCTAATATCAAAAGTTAAGGCATAAGCCATTAATATCAATATCAATATCAATAATATTTTGGGACTATTTTATGTCGCTTCCATATACTTGGATGATCAATCGTTTAAATATGAATGGGCATTCAACTTCCATATATGGAAGTCTGCACGCTACTTGGCGGGAAATTAGTGAGAGAGAAGCGTGCTAGGTAACTACGAAGGGGGCCCGGGCAGTGGTGATACCAGCAAAACATGGCTGGCTGTGGTTTCGAAGTGATTGTTCTTTTTAGAAAAAAAAATGAAGATTTTATGAAATATAACTGATAGGACTACCGTTTGATAGATAAAGAAAAAAAGTAATGAGTCATCTAAAGTAGTAATAATATTTAAGTGTTAGCCCCAGGACAGATTCATTCGAATGGAGGACATATAGAAAATTTATTCTTGAGGTAATCGATCTGCCAAATACTATCATCAGATCATCGTATTATATCTGTTACCATCAACATAAATAAAAAACATTCCTCCATTACTCTAGATGCTATTCATCGTACACCATCAATCGTCACGTTTGCTGACTCTGAGTTCGTCTCATTTTGGGGAAACAGTCTTATCACCCCTGAATTCGACATTGAACTTCTCCATCGATAGCTCACCTTCCAGTATTGAGCTAGGGTAATCATGATTTGTATCAGAACATTCGCAGCAGGCGTTTGGACCAGAGGTCTGGTCCAATAATTCCGCATATACGATTCTTCACCAGCATTCATCGTTACATGCTTCCATTTCCAGTCCCAGAATCTTACCGACTGTACCGTATCGCAGCACCTTTCAGGGATTGTATCCTGAAAACGAATCATCATTGTAGTCATTGAACATCCTTGATAATTCAGTATCTTCTATATCGAATCTTCTTCGTCTAACCTGATCAACACACGTCACACTTCGTTCTTCAACTGTGTCCATGGTTCTTTTTTTAAATCTCGGTTCGTGATCCGGATTCAGCCACTCAATCCGGGCGTCTATCTACACTCGGTGATGTCACATCATACGTCACGCTTCGCTCTACAACCGTGTCTGTGTTATTCTAATTCTCAGTCCCTGATCCGGATTCAGCCACTCAATCCGGGTGACTATCTTCAGCCTTGCATAAAAGATACGGTAACCCTTGTTCATCATGACAGCGCTAATCCAATATTAGCGCAATTTATATAAAGCCATGTCAATAATAATCACCATTCATAATAATTAAACTAATTATAATATTATGTAATTAATTTTATTGATACCAGGCTTACATCATTTCCAGCGTCATTAAAGAACATCATATATGGGTGGAATTTTGTAGAGAATTTGTTCGTCTGATTATTTTCTGATTATTTTGAGTTTTAAAGTTATCCATAGATCATATTCATATAAAATTCAACTCATTATGACGCAAGTTATGAAATCAAGACGAGACATTTAATTTTGCTATAAAATTACTTATTGTATCACTCTTGGACCGGTAAGACAGTAGGGGGTCTGAGTACAAATACAAATTCTGCAATCATCAATTTGGGTGCAATATCAATTTAAAGGTTAATATTATTTACATCTGTTAGTTAATTTAATATCATCAATGTTTACAATTGATACCATCTTAAAAGATGAAATGATTATATATTAAATATTTTTTAAACTATATTTGTCATCTGTTTTCTTTGTGTAGGTTAATCAACGCTGCTGTCCTCCAGTAACATCCGACTTACCTGACCATTTTAAGTCCAGTTCGGTAGATTATTGTTTTTGAAACTTTAATGGGATTATATTATCCAACCTACCTCCGTAAGACTTAGTCATTCCAACATCGTTGAGATGGGACCTCAAATTTCATAACTCAACAGATTGTTTCAAAGTTATCCAAAAAGTAAATTGACAGCCCGCTATCTTTGTTCGATTGATCTTTCGTTGTATTAACTTGACGTCATTCAAATTCAACATAATGTCATTCCATAACTTTTGATCCCGAGTATCAATCTTGGCTGCCATATTGGATCTCCGTCCAATTCCGCAATCTTGCTTCTCTAGCCATATTGAATCTCCAAATGTCGACGACGCCATCTTGAGTCACTTCGAGGTCGCCATTTTGGTTCACTTAAATCTGTCATTCTAATTTTGAATTCTTTTGCATCACTATTGCATCAACTCGATATTGGTTCGGTTGGACTTAGTGAATCAAATTAATTCATCAACGGAGATACAGTTTCCCAGATTCAACCCCTAGTCAGCAATCATCAAACTTGAGATGCTCTCTTAAGGATCACAAGGACGCCTTTTCTCCATGACACCGATCTCGTGGGCGTGTACGACGTTGTACATTGATGCTGCCAAGGTTAAGGAAAACGATGGCAAGTCATTCGTCCTCCAATATGGAGAAGACTCCAAGACATTCTCCCTCCATCCCGTTAGTAGAGATGGTGCAGAGCTGCTCACTGACCTAAAGGATATCTCGAAGTAATGTCTAGGTCGAGAGAGGGATGGGGACAAAGAGTGTTCTGCTATGACTTCCTGAAGAAGAAGTTCATCCTTCACCCCCCTGATAGAGCAGTCACTGGACAAGGTTGAGGATGTTAACACTTTGGACGCTGATCTCAGCTTTCATGTCTTAGGGCCGACTGTGAAGCATGCTCCACCGATGTCAGATGATTGTGTAGTGTTGACCCTGGCGAAAGAGCTGCAGGTAGTCTTTGAAAAGAATGTGGTCTGGTACCGCGCTGGACCTGGTGGTAATTTGCGAGCATGGGTGCCACTATATAGACCTCCAGCAGTTTTTTACCTGGAGGTCACCCCACTCTCCACCATTGTGATGAAGGATGGCAGGGTCCAGAAACATTATAACAGGGGGTCATCTTTCCTGCCCTATATAGGAGGTGATACAACCCTAGTTGCAGTGGGTCACTGGAGGAAAGCTCCTACTGCGTCGCCCATTTCATGGACCAGAGGAAGCTATCAATATTCAGGAGAGTGACTTATGGGTTGAGGATGTATCGCACTCATCGAAGGCGAAGGGCTCAGTGAGGCTGCTCGAGCGTGTCGGGCCGACCAGTCCGCAAACAACACCCATTGTACTAGAGCTGCTGCTTCTAGCTAGTGGTAAAGTCAAGACCTGCCTGAGATGGGATGAAGATCGGCATCAAGGCCGGCACAGGGCTCGATCTGACAGACATTTCTCGAGAGGTTCACCTTGTTCAGTTTAACCCTCCATGTATAGGATGCTGGATATATTACTGCTCATACGGGTGGTGGCTGCCTCACAGACAGCTATGCCAAGTGGGCCCACTTCTGAGACGAGCCTCAGTATAATCCCTTCAGTGACCATTTACGGAAAAATATCTACGACCGATTTCACCCACGTGAGAAAATTTAGTCTGCCTGCCCATTCTATGGTGTAGAAACGTCTGGACGTGGTTGTCTGCAGCTGAGGCAGCACCAGATCCTTTGTGTCGCTTGTGAACATGCCAGAGTTTGTTATTATGCAGATGGTAGGCACTCTAGCGTTCTGCCAAGTGAGCATTGCTAAGGCAGCTGGAAGGGCCTGTGGGAAATCCCCTCATGCCGATGTGGCACTGGTCATGACTACGTGTTTGTCTGAGCAGCCTCGTCGAGATGATCTTATTCTAACTCGATAGTGTAGCTTGCCGGATAGTGTCGGGCCGTTCCGGTGTAGTATGTCGACTCGCCATGCCACAAGTGCATGACGAGTGATGACGCTGATTAGCATCAAATCTCGGGGTGACAGACCTTGTACGAGACTGCCCTGTGGGAAACAAAAACCGGCTCCTAAGGCCGGTGGAACTCAATTGTTCCGGTGGGGCCGTGCGACCATCGTCGTGAACATTAAACACAACTGCCTCATCCCACGAGTTTGTGTCACCAGTATGCCTGTCCATAGCAATTTCGTGATCTATGGACTTACAAGATTTGATTTGGTGACCTAAAAATATAAGTCTATACAATGAGTTTACCTAAACTATTATAAATATGCTGGATAACACTACAGTGAGAGCATACGAAAATACGAGACATAGAGACAGGTAGAAGAACTTTTAAACATGGGGCTCCCGAAGGTAGCACACAGACTCGTAGGTCCGCAGAGGTATCCCTGCAAGGGGGGCTCCCGTACACGAGACTTAACTATTTAACTTAATATAAGTTATTATACCTCTAAACTGAAAGGAAGAAGGTTATCTCGGACGAAAAGTGATGTGCATCACGTGGGCACTGCTCCTAGTGCAAGTTTTGGGTGAGGAATATTAGCCTGGCGTGGACCGTCGTCACTGAATCCTTGCGAGAGGCAAGTGCCTCACGTGGGCCTCTGTCTCGGGAAGGTGTCGCCACTGCTTAAAGCGGGAGAAGAATAGTAGGCAAAAATTGGCCTACTCTAATATTTCAATCAAAAATGCTTTAGAAAGAAAAGACGATACCTAGTGAGATTATGACTATAGGGTTGCGTACTGTTTTTCGTGAAGACGGGACGGGGGATTCCCGATGGATTCCCTTGTTACCGTCTTATGTAATTCTTGGTTTGCAGTTTTAGTAATTGCCGCTTTATTTCTGTGGGTCTTCTGCTTAGCTTAATTCCTTTTAGTTGTTTTCAGAACAAGAATTATTTTGGCCGCAACTGGCTGATATCTACCTAACTATTAGACACAGCTGTCATGGAGAACAGATGCCCCAAGACATCAGTACTAGAGACAGCGCTCATACATGTTACGTAGTAGGATCTCTGAACTGGATAATAATCCAGACATTCCGCCCAGTAGCCTCATAAAACATTACAAGACATAGGTTGCATTTCACGAAAGCATTATTAGGCCATTTCTCTTATCTTTATGGTGGTGGTAAGAGAGACGAATACCCACCGTGAATGTCCTTCCTGCAAGGGCGTGACAGATCTAAATATCATGCCCAGACATTTTAATGGAATTCGGTGGGAATACGTATCTCGCCCGTCACAGGGTCCTATGGAACTAACCGTTTTACCTGTCATTAGATTTATGTACAAGTTGCCAGTTTTGCACTGCAGTGTGGGAGGATTGTAAGTAAATAAAATAATAATTAATACATGTGTTCACAGTGCTTTCCTACATTGGCTTAAAGTACTAACTATTAAGTATCCAAAGATACACGCACCATGGCCATCACCACTCGAAAACCCCAACATTTCCCCACAGTCAGATCAGCCCATGATGCGGATGGGGACATCCAAACAATTAAGAAGCCACAAGGCTGACTGGAACATGAAGAGAGACAAAATCTTACTTATGAGTCTTACCGGAGTGCGGGGCTAGATTATCGCACTACCGGAAGAGAAGAATATATTACACAGTATGTAAGGAAGAAAGTGTCTCTAATCGTTTTGAACCTATCCTATCGAGCTGAATAGAAAAGGTTACTCAGTAGCATGCCGGGCTAAACAGAGTTATAGCATGGACAGCGACCTCAGTGAAAAATTGTTGGTAGGGGGGAGAAAGTGCTGCATATATAAGTGTTGCTGTATTCGTATTTTCTATGAATAAACAAAACATATGAACGGATGGCCACTGGCCATATATATATACATAATCTAACCAGAACAATCAATACGGTGTCAAATGATCAAGATATATATAACAGTACAAGTTAACGAACCTACTATAGTGCGGTTAGCAACACATTGAGGAAAATGAGAATAATCACCAACAAATACAAAAATTATAACTAGCGGTCCTAAAACCATTACGGTTCCTTTTAGTCATCGGGACCATTCTTACGGATAATATAATTAACAAAACCTATATAGAGAAATAATTAAACTGTGAAGTATAGTTACTTGTATACTTGGTAGTCATTCCTAAGTTAGGCTACCATGTCACTGAAATAGATACGTCAATCAATAGTTGACGTGAGATGAAGCGCTCTCCGGAAGCTGGACAGTTCCCGCAGGTTGGTTCCCACAAGCTGTTTTCTGCAAACAAGACTCCCGCAAAAATACTCATGGCGGGAGTGCATCACTCAGTGCTGTGGGCCTAATAGAATGTCTAATGAGCAGTCAGTAAAAGATACGATAGGAAGGTGTACACAACCCGGTCATAATCAGGCGTTGTCAGAGGCAAACGAAGATACAAAACAAAGCTTCACTGTGCTGGGTACGTCAGCCAGCTCTGAAGACGCACCGGGCAGAGTTTACTTGTTGTGGTCGAAAGTCGAAAGAACCTACATGATATTAGTGCAGCGGCGATTAAAATACCACTTTTAGGTGTGGCCGGCAGATCCGGCGAGTCATCCATCAAAGAACATCCTGCCTCTACATCTGTAGACTCACATATTCAGGCCGTAAAGGCCTCACCGCAAATTTGTGTTCCGATTGTAGATGTTAATATTCGTGAACAATTATCAGAAGTTCCAAATTACTCCTGTAAATGGGGAGTTACAAAATTGTTTTAGGGCGGTGGGTTGGAGAACTGCACGCTACGGGATAAAAACCCGACACATAGCGAAGGAAGACGTGTATTTTCTGTCACGCTTGTTAGTAGCTGGTACAGATCCAACCTGTTCGGCCCCTGGCCGAGGATGCTCTCGATCACTGGATCGCGTCTCCTTTTATACTCCTCATGACGTCACAGGCACAGGCTTCATCCAATCATCGTTCGAGCAACAGCCAATCAGCGCGTAGCCAATAATAGCGTAGTCGAACGTTCTAGAACATTCTAGAAGTTTTGCGTCCACGTGGTTATGACGTCATGGCAATATGTTGAAGATAATCATGAAGAGCTTTCCCTGGATAACTCAGCCATTTCTCAACCGATTTTGAAATGGTTTGCAGATTTGAAAAGCCCGTTGAATTTTGGTCTTGATTATTGCCAGATTTAACGGGACAGGCAATCAATAAGGATTACAGGGTACCATCTCTGTACACTAAAAGCGCCATCCTATCTAGGTCGTAACTACGTACCCCATACAAACAGCGTCTCGGCGTGCGCATGCGCATCATGCGCTTTAACGAACTTAGTCATTTTTCGACACGCTATCTCTCCCATAGGCCTATATACGCTTATGGCTCTACCCAGAGGGGCGAATCCAGAACGGGCGGCGCATACCCAGCTCAGCTGGTTTGGTCGGTATCTGACCGGTCGATCCGAAATACACCAGCATCACTTTGGACCGACCGCCAAATCTGTTAATGCCACATCTGTCAATGGATATCTTCTTAACTCCTGTCAGTCTTCTCGGATGGGACTTTAAACTGAGGTTCTTAACTCCTGTCAGTCTTCTCGGATGGGACTTTAAACTGAGGTCCCGTCACACAGTGCCCATCACTGTGTGAACGTGAGCTAGGGTTAGGTAGGCAAGAAATTTCGGCATAGTCAAAGTAAACCGGATGCTGAATGGATCCCTCCTCGGATGGAACCACGCAACATACGGATTACAAAACCAAAACCAAATTGCTAGAATTAGAATCTTTCGGAATTTTCGAGGGGACTATGGAGGGATGTAACCCGGATGACTGACCGAGTTCGTCCTCGGACGGACACAGTCACCATACGGGCTACCTAACCAATCAAAATCAAACAAGTGCGCGCTGGTGCCTGCTCGGATGATGGCCAGAAGACCAAATGGGTCCCAGGACCCGAAAGACCCCACACCCCAACCTCCCCACTCCCCCAAAGGGGCCGGGAGGTCTTTGACCTAAAGCCCCCCCCCTTGGGTGCATCAGGTCATAAGACCGTACGCACCTCCCCCGACCCAACACCTACCCCATCCCTTACCCACCCCTGTTAGGTCCAGGTTAGGCCATCCCCATTACACACGCCCAAGCATGAGGAGCAACAAAAAAAGCCATGGAAAAGAACAGCAACATGAGACAAAATCGAGAGACAACGATCAACACACACACACACACAGAGAGAGACACAAGCTAATGCACAAACCGACGTCACAAGAATTCACAAGAATTCAACAGAAACCATAAAGGCCAGGCGTGAGTCTAGACCCTAGCATTGGGAACTAGCATATAAACGCCTCAAATATTACAACACACACACACTCTTAACTCCTGTATTGTTGGTGGATTTCGGGCGAGTAACTCATCTACTACTGTTATTAGGTCAGGAGAAGCACTTCAGGACTCAAGCGATCTATTTGCATAGTCATCTAGGTCATGTAATGATCGTGTCAGCTTTTCCCGCCGTGCTGCACAGCCTACACCATGCATGTTACTCCATAGTTCTTCGGGGTAACCCATGGTACACAACGTTGATCAGATTCGTCTCTGAAAGATTAGACCCTGTAATGTGTGGTTGATCACAGGTGATCGGTATCATGTAGAATGTGTGTCTCTAAATGGGCATTTGTACCATGTATGTGTGGCTGATCACAGGTGATCGGTATACCACTAAGGATGTGTCTCTAAATTGGCATTCGGACCATGTAATGTGTGGCTGATCACAGGTGATCGGTATACCACTAAGGATGTGTCTCTAAATGGGAATTCGGACCATATACTGTGTGGTTGATCACAGGTGATCGGTATACCACTAAGGATGTGTCTCTAAATTGGCATTCGGACCATGTAATGTGTGGCTGATCACAGGTGATCGGTATACCGCTAAGGATGTGTCTCTAAATGGGCATTCGGACCATGTAATGTGTGGTTGATCACAGCTGATCGGTATACCACTAAGGATGTGTCTCGAAATGGGTGTTCAGACGAGCTGCTGCAACGTTATCACGCCTCTGCTCTGACAGCCCATCTCCCTCCTGTAGCCACCGATTGGCGATCCTCTGTTCTGACAGTCCTCTGTTCTGGCAGCCTTAATTTATATACTACTCAAGCGAGATCACGGTTATGAGTGCGCATGTCCCAGAGTAGAGCTCTCGGGATAAACAGCGCGCTGTTTGCATATAACAAAGACTGGCGTTTCCATCGTGTTTAAGCATAGTGAGTTGGGACTGAGTTATTTTTAACCCTTTAAATCCTATAAATTAATCAAGAACATTAAAAATTTGAATGTATATTTTTGAAAATTTCTCAATAAATTTACCATTTTAAGTATGTGGCAGCGTATTTACGACAATATAGGTCTTTTTTACCCAAAAATAGGCATATACTAGTTTAAAGGCAACCATGCAGATTTATACTGATGTATTACAATAAATTAATTAGACATAAACGATGTTGCTTCCCAAGGTGCAACAAACTCAAGTCAAATAAATTTCAAAATTTATAACTGAATATATGTTATCCTGCATAACACGATTGGGCGGTCAATGGCGTGCGTGAAAGAGAGCGAGCGAGAGGGAGGGACGGAGAGAGGGCGGGCGGGCGGGCGGGCGGGCCGGTGGCCGGGGGGGGGGGAGAGGGGGAGAGAGAGTAATACAGAGTATATGTTCGAAAGCCATGTAGTTTGTCCGACAAGGCATCTAATTTACAAACCTAATGTCGAAAGTCCTATTAACTATTAATATTAAACATTCTCCGACACTCGGATCATTCATCGCAAATGTGTGTGATTGTTTACCCGTATGATGATGATAATAATAATAATGTTTTCATTTTCTTCTGTTTTGCCCCACTGCCCCGGAGATAAGGTTATCCGTCTTCGCCGCGGAATCTCCTGTGATTTACAACAATCAAGGGCACGCCAGGAGTGGCCAAGTGTTACCACCTAAATCACCTCCACCAATAGCTTTGCTTAGTTTACAGAGGACATTGAAAACGATTTGTGCACAAAACAATAACAAAAATAACTTTTAATTACAGTGCCAGACAATCCAATATGATCAAATATAAGTACTAGGAAAAACAATAACCATGATCATTTAACACAATAGAGATACAACACACAAAAATGCCCATTTGTTGATCAAGAGAGGCGTGTTCCCGAGAAGTGAGCAGCGGAATGAATGACTCAGAAACCGAGCCAGTCATTCCGGTGTCCAATTCTCGGAAACGCTTCTCCCAGACCCGCAAATGGGCATCGGAACAATAGTCCTGATAATTAGTAATAACAACCTAGTTATAACCGCAAATTAAAATCACTGAGAACAGTTATAATGTGTATATCCCGTTAGGTTAGCAATATGTTGTACACAATGTCCATCTGCTGGCCAGGAGTCAACTGTTTTCGAGGGCTCCTCACTGGAATCATTGGCTCAGCAACTGAGCCGGTCGTTGCAGTGATGAATCTTCGGGAAGAGTCTTCTCCTGGTCTACAAATACACATCTTCTATTAAATTATATTTAACAATTGTTTTTTTTATAATCATCTGAATTAAATTAATGTCTGCGTTAAAGACAGTTAGAACACTCTCCAGTGCTTTGACTGTTGGTATTGGGAAGTGTCCATCTGCAGACCGAAGGTCAACTGCTCTTTGTGGGTTTACCACTGGAATGACTGGGTCACTGACTGAGCCTGTCATTCGGGTGATACATTTTCAGGAGGAGTGTTCTTTTGGTCTGCATATGATAATTTTCGAGCAATGTAATGCTAACAGTTCTTTGTGTTATCATTTATAAAGGCTCTCTCGTTTGCACTCTCTCTCTCTCTCTCTCTCTCTCTCTCTCTCTCTCTCCCTCCCTCCCTCCCTCCCTCCCTCCCTCCCTCCCTCCCTCTCGCTCGCTCGCACGCACGCTCGCCGCTCGCTCGCTAATTTAACTACCGTTATATAATATTTCTATTTGAAAAGGATATTTGTATGTTAAACGAGCATGCCACACGATCCTTTTGTCTAAATACATGTATTACAAAAAAACTATGTTTAAAAAAAAGAAGAGAACCTTAAACATACAATGAAAGGGCATTCGCGGCCTACGAGAGGAGTGTTTCCGACAATGGAGCACTGGAATGACTGGCTCGGTAACCGAGTCAATCATTCCTGTGTCTAATTGTCGTAAACACTCCTCCAGACCAGCTAATGACCATTTCACATATCGCCAATCCAAAGGTTAGAGTTTCAGGATAGTCATATAGTACATGCATGGAAAATACTTCTCCTAATGTAAATAGTTTTGTGTATGCATTGTGAAATTGTATTATACTATTGCCCGTCACATTAGTATGTGATTGTGCACACTTACGGGCCAAATGCTTACTTTGTGATGAATATATCTATCGTATATTTTTCAACTTTCCGGATCCTTTATCATTAGAGCACGAAATGTAGACACAAAATATGTTCCCTTGCTGTATAATTTTGATACTAATTTTACTGGATAGTGTTGCTGCCGAAGGTATCAAGACCTTTCGTTCAAATTATGCTTAAGATATGCAACAGCTTAATAGCATGACTCGAGTTCTAATACTAGTGTTGAAATGGTTAGATGTTGGAGACAATATACGCGTAGACCTACTATATTGGATGTAAACCCACGGGAGTGTATGTACATGAGTGTGTGTGCGTGTGGAAGTGAGTGTGTGTGATTGGGAGTGCATACGCTTTGGCGAGTTCTTAATTTCAGTAAACTATATATGCCTAATTAACCTTTGAGATACAAACCTTCGATTGGACCTTCTGATTTTCTCCTACATTATGAAGTGCTATGTCAAACTTGGTGATTCTTCCGCTCTTTGACCCATAAATGCACAAGCCTAGAAACAAGTCCATAAAATCGGCTAGAGAAATGACCATTTGCAGTCCAGAGGACTAGTTTTGAATGAAAATTTGTAACAGGAATGACAGGCGCGATAATCTATCCAGTATTTCCGGTGGTAAATTTCCAAGAATGGCATTGTCTTGTTCTGGAAACGGACATTTCACAATAGATAGACCTAATCGAGGGTTTCCTGTCAAATTTAGTCACTAAAGGGTTAAGACATTCGACGGCGTGGGTAATGATAATAATTCTACTAAATCTATTGTTTCTGTATGTATGTATAATCGTATGTTATAATGTGCTTAGCTGTATTTGTCTACGAAATTGAGAATTAGTTTCTATATTTTAGCACATTAAAATATCGTTATTTCTATTTCTTGCATTGTTTCCAAAGCATTTCAGCAGAAAAGAAAGGAATTTAATTTACAATGCTGAATATATCAATGCTAATTTGACTGGAAGTTTTCTGCTGTTGAAAGCATCAGTAGCTTTTGTTCAAATTACTCTTAATACATTCAGAATATTATATCATTATAAGAAATACATTTCCTAAGTTCCTTGGCTTGTCTGTACATAGATGTATAAATTTGTACAAATTATATAAACAATAAATAAATACATTTGTATATATGTTAATGAGGGCCTCTGCTAGATCAGGCCGTGTACTTGAAGTGCTACCCTCAATAAATAACGATTATTATTATTATTATTATTATTATTATTATTAGAGCACACGAGCATATCATCGGATAATAATGTTATCGAGGATATAGGCACATTTTCGCCGATTTAATACAGAAGTAGGAATTTCATATATTTAACCAATTATACGTGTTGATGACCTGGTCAAGCTGATTGGGGACTCAGCTGTCATCAATAGCCCTTCTGGAGTTTTATGCTAATGCTGCATGTTCAAATGTGTCACCGTAGTACATTTTGTTTGCACGCCTTTATTAATGAGTCTAGTCTTTTCCTGTTTTGAATATTGTTTCATTGTGTGCTGTTGGATTTTTGATGAATTTAAGATAAGGGCTGTGTTTCTCATTGCAGGCAGTTATCAGTCCGTTTGTCAACCGTTGTTTAGTAAAGTGTGTTTTAAACTTTCTCATTTCTTTTAGTGGGAACGAATTTGCATATAAGGTCATGCATAGGCCATGGACAGCGGTGTAGGCATCTTCACAAGTTCTACGCGATGTTGCCCCATTCCAGTTTGTTTGTGCTATTTTTGTTCTAAAATTGTCAATTCTTGTAAAGCTATATAATGTCTCAAGTCCCCGTCCCTCCCAAATGGTCATATTGGTATTTTAGTGCATTTAGTTTAAATAGGGTAGTATGGCACAGTTTATGCCTGCTTAATATTAATTATTAATATCCCTGCTGAAGATCTTCTTGTTGTTTTTCTTATTTCACAATATACATATACTCTGAATTATATGCCGCCATTTCTAATTCTAGCTAATACTGCTATCGTATGCTGTTTGGCACTTATTGATTTGCATCGCCGCTATTATAGAACAAATATTGCATAATAAACGGTTGTTTTCGCCAACTCCTGGTAGTTGTTTCTGCTAGGACCATAAGCCATTTATAAATCGCCCATCTTGGATTAATTAATTAATTAATTAACGTCCTTATTAAATATCTGATCTCATCAGTTCCGCAAGGGAGGTAACTTGTTAACTGGCATCAACATGCTATTATACACACATAACATATAGCAAAGAAGTATGTAAGAGTGGTGAGAAAATTCAGATTTGGAGCAATAGAAACTCGCATTTTAATACGCAGAAGAGATGAAATTATAATGCTTTAGATGAAACAAAATCAAAAACATAATATAAAAAGATATATTATAGTCAGCCCATTGTGTAAATACGCGCAATTGTTTACTTATATTGTGAATGTTTGTTTTAGAAATTAAAGCATTTATTAAATCTAAGAGATATTTTTCTGAACCCATGTCAAATACCATGGGTAAATAATAAATAGATTATAGAAGAAAAGAAAATGACATTTATTATTGATTATCGTTAGCATATCTATTGCTTATTTGTTCGATAACTTTTTATTTTTTTAGTCAAAAATCTGATATCAATTTACCAAGAGTGTTCTTAAAATTGAACAATTTGAATTGTGTGCCACGATGCGGTGGAGCGAAGTGAATCTTAGCATATGATGACTTCATTCCGTGGAAGTTAGTATAGGCTTATTATTATTATTATTATTATTATTATTATTTTATTGTTGTTTTTGTTGTTGTGACGTTTAATTAGGGTCTAATTCCATGTCACAACTTGAGGAATCCTATCGAATTCTACGCAGTGGGATCAGGGTGTGTGGAGTTATATGTTGTGTCAAGTGCATCGGTGCACGCGATTTATGCCTCTAAATGTATAACATTGTGACAGTACTGATACTATATTTATTGATGATATTAGGAAGAACAAAATGAAATAGGAGAATTGATGTATGAGTAACTCAGTGTGTGGCTACCCGCGTTGAGGTATGCGTATCTACTGAAATGACGTGTGTAAATATAATTTTGTTAATAACGGAGGGATCCGATCTGTTACTCAAGTATCCGAAGGCAAAATCCATTACGTCACATGTAGGCTGATGTCACACGCAATAGGGCGTCACTTACCTCCGTCTTGAACATTGATAAGACTGTAAAGTGTATGAAGTGTTTGAACATATACAATTAGAAAACACATTTTGCTTGGCGTTTGTGTGCGATTTTGAGCTGTTGCAGCAACGACCCCAGTCATGTTAGTTTCAAGATATTGAATAGATTGCATCTAATTACCCAGAAATTTAGGTTCTGAGAATTCAAGGTTTCAAGGTTTTAAATCGACCCCACACAAGTAAAGGGCGTGCGGAGATTAGTTCGAAATAGGAGGGGTATGACTAGAAACCGACCCCTCTATTAGATTTTCCGACATGTTTGCATGATAGGCATAGGCCTACTGTACATCTAAAACTCATATGTGATCTAAATCATATTATTACTGCTTATTTCATGAACTATTGTATATTGTATTTCGTATACGTCAAAAAAGTTAATCGAAAAATAAACTAAACTAAAACTGAACTAGTCCGACGGCAGCTAATTTACAAACCTAAAGTTCCGACAACCCAATTGTTCTACAATAGAAATTTAAAGAGGCTGCATCACAGCGAACACGTGAAGCCGTATGCCGAAACGTTACACAAAAATTAAATATTAATTGTGAATCTTGCAGCTTTAATTTTGAATTGCCACTACTAAATTACATACATCAACATAGCTATCAGCATCTATTTAACGCCATAATGACGTATATTGATATTCGAGTTTTAGTTAGTCGCTGCGCAAAATAGCAGGGACTAATTTGGCAACGCCCACATTGTCTTGCAAAACTCGAGTATATGACTTCCAAGTAATTTCCTCTATCGTGTAGACGACTAGTGGAATCGGATAGTATTGCAAACGGTATTGCGCTCATAGCCATGGCAGTTGCCAATCATTAATCATATTTAGCGCTTTAATATTAAATTTAAGGACTGGTACCGTGTTATTCCCACAGAGATGGCATGTACTGTCATGTATTATGTCATTCCCACAGAGATGGCATGCACTGTCATGTATTATGTCATTCCCACAGAGATGGCATGCACTGTCGTGTATTATGTCATTCACACAGAGATGGCATGCACTGTCATGTATTTACTTGCATCCATACGGCAACGGCTTCTGTCTGGCATGTATGAATACACATGCTTTTTAAATCATAGTGAACTACATATTTCTACGATGTCCCCGTACTAATGCGCCTGGTCAGGAGGAACATCGAAGAGACGACTAAGTCGTTCAGTTTGTTGTTTGTATCACCCCCCCCCCCCCCCCCCCCCCTCACGCACGCACGCACGCACGCACGCACGCACGCACGCACGCACGCACGCACGCACGCACGCACGCACGCACGCACGCACGCACGCACGCACGCACGCACGCACGCACGCACGCACGCACGCACGCACGCACGCACGCACGCACGCACGCACGCACGCACGCACGCACGCACGCACGCACGCACGCACGCACGCACGCACGCACGCACGCACGCACGCACGCACGCACGCACGCACGCACGCACGCACTTGAACACCGCATTACGTCTCTGCAAATTGTATAACCTCATTGGTCATGTTGTGTAAAACTTTGCGAACTTCATGGATTGGACTGTCCAGGATGTCAGCCAAGCGTGATTTGAAATTAGAGTCAAATAATTCATACATTGACCCCAATGTGTGCGTGCGCGCGCATGCGTATGCATGCATGTACCTGCGCGCAAGCGTGCACGTGTGAGCATGGGTTCCTGTGTGCGTGGATGGTGCGTGCGCACATGTTCTCGGTGAAAGCGCAATATTGGCACAAATGAGTAATCCTTTCATATATGTCATGATCATCGTCCTATTGTACGGGCCTCGCCCTCACGCTCGTTTGTCGTATAGAGTACCGTGCATGTAGGCGTGTGTTGTCTGTGCTAAGAGGTTATTGGTTTTGTAGGCGTCTATTCAGTCCCAGACTCCAGGTCCCATTCACGCCATACCTAGCTAGGAGTCTCAGTTTGCCTTTTGCGCACGCAAATAAGTGCTGCGTTATTCAGTATTTGAAAAAAGTAGGTGCATATTGCCTCTACCGGGATTGAATTGCTATCATTGATCATTGGCATTCTTCACGAACATTTTCACTTTGTATCTTCTCATTATTATGTGATAACTGTCTGGGGATGATGTCCCTAGCCACGTGATAGTTATGGAAATAGGGGTGGGGTGCGGTGGGGGTACCCTAAGTTTGCCATGGCTTCGCATTTTGTTATCGATTTGTGTCTCCACTGGATCGCCCAAGATGTGGGCCTATCTGTTCGACACAGATTTAATTAGTATGTTGTCGGAGATGAAGGTATTTGAAGTGAGGAGAGAACGTGTGGTCGCGAGATGGATACAGGTTGAAACCGGGGTGCGTATTGGCAAGGTTGAAAGCTAAGAAAACGGCTTGCGGAATTTCCGAGTTTTATAAGTTTTAAGGGTAATGTTAACGTCTTGGTTACAGCTAAGGATAAGGGGCCATATTGTTTAAAGTGCCATCGGTATGGCCACATTCGCCATTGCTGTTCTCTAAACTTTGTGCAAACGCGGACTTCGAGGAAGGCTAGGATTCCATAAGCGTGGAGGCGTGATTCCATATCCATTGAGTAATGCGCGTTATTGGTTTTTTCCTGTGCAGCTATCAAAAGATCAGCATCCGGCTCATCCTCGGCAATCTGTCACTGATGAGGGCAAGGTGAGCATAGTTATTTTGGCAGTCTAGAAAGTGATCCAAATACCATGCACACATATTTAGAAAGAGGATGCATGGGTCATGGACCCACACACTATTTCAGAAGAGGAGTCAAGAAAGGGCAGTTTACCATATATATTCACATAATTAGAAAATGATAACGTTTACCTAGACAACGATTTTCACAAGTGCTGGCACTTATTGATTTGAACCTGGTATTGTGACACATTCTCCTGGCAGATAAGTGGTATTCCCAATGCAAATACTTCAGATACCATTAGTGTGGTAACATATGTACTCAGTAATAAATGGACGTATGCAATTACAATGTAATACATTCAAACCGACTCTGAAGATCAGCTCGCTTACGATATCACATGTATATAAATACAACTTTATTCGATTCTCAAATCCAATTAAACAATAAATTAGCCACCTTTTAAGAGGCCACCTGCCATAAGAGGCGGCTCTCTTGTGTTGTCTAATAATAATAATAATAATAATAATAATAATAATAATAATAATAATAATAATAATCGTTATTTATTGAGGGTAGCACTTCAAGTACACGGCCTGATCTAGCAGAGGCCCTCATTAACATATATACAAATTTTTATATAATATAATACGTGTCTCATAGGTCCGTCCAACTGGAGATGTGTTCCCATGTAAACAAACACTTAAAACGAATGCACATTTATATGTTATAGTCCAGGTCATGATAATACTGAATTCACTGGACTAATTGCCTGCTGAATGAACACGCTAGCACACCTGATGTACTTACTGATCGTTGTTCAGCATTGTACTGCCATTGTGAATGGTGCGTGCCATGTTGTGATCGATCCTAACCATATGTGTCCTAGCAAACAATGAAATGTTGTGCCAATGTAGGACCAGCGTATATTTATGTGTTGGCACAGCCGTTCCGTTTTATCATGTTTGCTTCCATTTCAGCAAGGCTTTGATTGGAATGTGTAAGAAAATGTGTCACGCCGTTTTCCATCTCATCGCCGTCATGGCCCCACTCGGCCTTTACCTCCCCTAAATGGCAATGTTTCTGGCGGTTGAAAAATGCAGAATAATACGGCCTAAAAGTTATATTTGCATATAAGACAATAAGACATCTAGATTGCATTCCATCCATACATCCATCTATCCATCCACCCGCCCAATAATCCTATCAATATGTTAATTTGTCCATTAAATTATCCATCGGCCCTTCCATTTCTGACCATCTCTCTATCCATGTTTTCATCTACGCACATGTTCATTCATGTACACATTCTATTGTATTGCAGATTTCTCGCAGTGAAAGAATCATTCCCTTTAATTTGGGTTGCGGCCCGCTGCTGTAGCGAAAATAATTTATGAAATATTACAGAAATTATAGTATCTACACTCTGCAGGAACGCCCTTGTCATGACATTATTTTTTGGATTTGCGCTCGTGATAGGTGCGGAACTCATTTTTGAATCGCTACATGGAGCGATAAAAAATATCGCCTCCGTGTCCGGGTGTCATTCCGCGTCTGCGCTTATGAAATCATGTCAATTAAAATGAACTAAATTGATCTTAACGCGTCTGCATCCGCGTCCACGGTTCTGGGATCCTAGCCGAATTCTTGCTGTGCAGTGGGGGCGGGGGCGTGCCAGTTCGGGCTAAAGCTAGGATTCCATAAGCACGGGTGCGGATGTGGATGCGGTAGGCGTGAGTGTTTGGTGTGCGGTATATCCGCGTTGTTTGTTACCATATAAGCGGAATAATATGCGTTTATTCTTTCATTTCGCTGGAGATACCGAGAGGTAAACATGCCTGCAACAATGCGCGTGCTTAAAGTATAGGAAACCCATCTACCATTGACGTCATGTTATGGACCCCGTCACCCCCCCCCCCCCCCCCCCACACACACACACACGCGGCGAGCGTCAGGATCGCTACATGTGCCGATTGAGAAAATCGCTTCCGCATCCTCATGCCGTTCCGTTCCGCGTCGGCTTCCACGCATATGGAATCACACACATTGAAGTTAATTCTTCTTCTTCTTTTCGTTCGCTGATCATACCGCCAGTCCTGTAAGTGACTATCGACATGATCATAAGCGTTAAGTGCGTGGATCCATGGTTTATTAGAGTGCACCATGCGGCCTGGAACCTCCGTCTTCAGCACTCGAGGTTTCTGTCACGGTTACCTCACCCTTACCTCCTTTAGTCGCCTCTTACGACATGCAGAGGATACGGAAGGTGTATTCTAAGCCCCACCTACAGGGCTATTGAAGTTAATGATATTCGATTTTTACGGCATCCGCATCCACATCCGCATCCACATCCACATCCGCATCCGCGCTTACTGAATCCTCGCTTTATGATGGCGATGTTGATCATATGAATATGGGAAACACCCGGATGATGATTGTTCCGCAGGCAGCCCATGGTGTGGAGAAGCGACCTTTAGAAGGCAACAGACAGTATCAGTGGTTGTGGAGGAGGATACAGCGAAGGCGACAGTAGAAACAGGGAACAGATAACGATCTGTTTTCACAGGATATTCCTATGCCATAGAGGTAACTTTTTAAAGCAGGTTGCGGGCAGCTGGCTATCATGATCGGAGGATGATGGGCAGAAGGTGACAGTAGTAAATGATGAAAGGTGAAAAAACGTGGATGGTGACGACGACGATGAGAACGACGACTAGAAAAAGGTGGAGAAGAAGCGTGCCACAATTGGTGGTGATGATGATGATGACGATGTTAACATGGATATGACCGCTTATATATTGACCCGGACTGTCTAATGGACTACGAACCCGGGTAGCGAATCCACTTCTGACACCAGCGCAACGGACTATGGTTACGGACATTGATTTCACAACCCAATCCAAAATGGAAGTTTTTCTATCCTGTTTCTGTACGTATATGTATGCATGTATGCGGCTATACGTGTATATGTGTGCGTGCGTGCGTGCGTGCGCGCGCGCGTGCGTGCGTGCGTGCGTGCGTGCGTGCGTGCGTACGTACGTGCGTGCGTGCGTGCGTGCGTGTGCAATTTATTATTGTGCAAGTATGTATGCATATGTGCATATATGTATGTGGATGCATATGTTATGTTTTAGTGTATTTTATAATTATAATATAGTCCCTTTAAGAAGTGAAATACGCTAATCGTATTATGCCTACACTTCGCGTCTTTTACTGCCTCTATACATACAAGCAATGATAGTGTCGTGTAAAGTTGGGCAGTCTTACAATCAAAGGACAACTTATGTGTCACCGGGGACAAAATTGTAAACATCAATTTGGCGACCCATTCTTGTTTTTAAATTACAAGCATATTTCAAATTTTAGTATTCTGCATTGTATGAAGCATGAGTAAGCTGCTTTAAAGACTTGTAGTAGTTTATCAACGATATTGTACAACACATGGAAACAGTATTTTGAAATTCTCTTTTTAACACTGCTCATGGAACAAGGCATAATGAGCATGTAAATGTGTGTCATCGAGAAAGCACATGTATGTACTATATAGCAATCGTGATAATGATCAGAATATGGATAATTATTGACAAAATTCCAGGGTTTAACGTGAAACAGGGGATACGTATATGGTGCTGAAGTTAGCTATAACTCTGGAGCAGGATCAGATATAAAAACCTCACTAACATAATAATGGTATCATAGGAATAGTAGATTTAAAAAAGTGAGAAATAACAATAACCCTATATTATGAAGTTTTGGAGAAAGAATTATGTAAGCAATTTTGTCCTGGAGAGGACACACGTTTTGACATCCTGTTTTTCTTAATACCTTATGTTAATTTAATCGTGTTTTGCATAACACATGACCTCTCTGACATACCATTTTAAAATACATCATACTTCTAAAAAAATTCAAAACAATTTTATGGAATCATTGGACCTCTTTAATAATTAACCTTGAATGTGACATTTCTGTAACCACTGCTCCGTGTGTGTATGTGTCTTGTTAATTGGCTTCACTAGAAGTCACCTTTCCAGAGTACCCACCCATCATATGACGTCATAATGAACTGCGTGACGTGTACAATGACATCATAATGAATGACGCCATGAATGATGTCGATAAGTATGTCACGAACGTATATTTGAAGACGGTCTATGCGTTGTTGTACAAATTGTTTGCTTTTACTATTTGATAAATATTCTGGTGAATATTTTGAAACTAATTTTACTGGACGCTGTTGCTGCCATAGGCAGCAACAGCGCCCAGTCAAATTAGTTACAAAATAGTCAACAGCTTCCCTGTATACTTTTCAGGAAATTGATAGCTAGGGCATTTGGGGATCGATCAATCCCAACACGGCGAGGTGCGGGTGGAGCTTAGCTAGTGATGGGCGGGGCATATCTAAAAATGGACGGGTCCATTGGCTTAGAAGCCAACGACAATGATTTAGACAGCTGGGAATGATTATTTTTGAACTTATTTCAAGACAATAGTCTTTCTAAAGAATTAACTCTGTCCTGGATAGGACAAATATATGACATATATTACTTACTGATAGGCCATACCGGGAAGACTGTTATGAAAAGGTTACGTAATACTTTATATTAATATGCGCACAAGACTTACATCGGTATACACATTTACTAGATGTGATTAGTCATAAGCTAATACTGTAGTATGTGTGTTCAATGTGAATTCTTTAGTTCTGCAGTTGTTCTCGTTCAGTACTATTTATATAAGCTTTTCATTTGCTGATGCCTGGGAATTTGGAGACTGTGGATTTAGTCCACCAGATATCCATGTTAACTTTCCAGTGCAGCGAACTGCGGCTTTCAGATTTAAAAAACATAGGTAAATAATGGATTAGTTACAGCTGCAGGTGAAATATGCATGTAGGCTGTTACTGGTACGTGAGGAAGTAGTTCACATACATTTGTTTCCGACTGTTTCGGTTAAATACAATGTCTTTTTTGCTCTATCTTGTCTATCCTCGGACTGAATGAAAGCTTTCGTTTGTGTAGTTTTTCGGCTCTGACTCTTTTGGTTTGTCCTTCGTCCTTCTCTTGTTTTGTTGTCTTTCAGCTATTTTGGTGGCTACTTCATCTGAAGTCTGATTACTTTAGTCTACATGCCGCTCGATGTTGCCTCTTCCATTTGCTCCTCATCTGCCGAATTGTTCATCCGTGTCATCACTTGTTAGTTTTCTTAGATCAGAATATTGTTGGCATATTATGCTGTGTGGCATTATACAGCATATACTTGCACTTTTAGCATGTGTACAGAATGTCTAACAATGTTACTTTAACCATATTTTAGTTGTGAGTTGTCTTTGTGTATTTGATCAGTGACCAATGAAATCTGAATGTTACGGGTTAGAACCAAATAGGTTTTAGGTTACGACTTGCTGGGACAAATTCCCAATAAACGTAAAACTGATTAAACAGGACACCTATCTAAAATACAAATCTCAAATAATTCACATATGTGTACATGGATGCACAGATGCCATGTATTTAATTGCCCTCAATATTCTGAGCAGGACATATATGATTAAACTCGGCAATCATGACGACAAGTATATATACACAGGTCTAAAACCACCAGTCCAAGATATTGCCTCTAACGAGCATGAACAACAAGAGACAGAGCAAATCAAAGTCAACGTCAACAACGTGTCCTCTCCAGGACTCTTCTCTCACTTTAGCAAATAATGTGAACATGCTAAGAAATTTTGAAAAGAAAAGGTCTAAATTGTATTTATTGCAAACATATAGAATTGCTTTGAAGGAAAACACAACGTATATGAATAAACAGTCCATCAGAGTTTTCACAGCATTGATATACGTTAGTCTAATTAATAAATGATATGATAAAAGGTGAATTTTTACATTTGAATAGTAAATTATTACATAACAAGTCTTTAAAAATATTCTTTAAGCATCTTCCACCAAACTACTCAAGTTTTCCAACTTTAAAATGAATGGCAAAAGTCTAATTCAACATCGGCTGCAAAGAGTTCGTGGGTGCTGGAGAGGACATTTTCTTTTAACCACCTTATGCAAGCTACCATACACAATGCCAAACAGAAGAAGGTATGGTGAGATTCTTCAGTGTGCCAAATTGTATTTCTTATGTGTGTGTTTCACAACTCGTGGGGTCCTTTGATTGTAATCATGCCCAGCTACGATTAAATGGGCCTGTCTTATAACGCGAGGGAGAGCAGACGGTTTTTAACGCGAAATTGCTAACCTGAATATAGAAATTATCCTAGTACAAGAGACACACGTTTCTGACCTAAATGATCCGGCTAAAATCACTAATGCATTCCCGTCATTCGACTGTTTTTTGGTCAATTGGTTTTAATCATAATTCTTGTGGCGTCTCTATATTATTCTCAAAAAGTTCCAATTATGAACATAAGAAAATAAGTCGTGATTGGCAGGGTCGCTTGTTATGTATAGGAGTGTTATGAGAAGACTGTGAAATAAGATTTATTTCATCATATGCACCTAATGCTCCTTCTGAGCGCAGATAATTCTTATGTGTCCCCCTTCTTGGTCACGATAAAACACATCATTTGGGGTCGGGATCTTAATTGTATCATGAGCCCTGCCTTGTTTGTATTATGTTTGTAGATGTTGTTCTCTCCGTACTATGGTTCTCACGTAGTCTAATGGAAATGTTTCAGCTCGCCTGGACCGAGTTTACTTCACAGGAGGTTTAGTTTTAGTGAGAAACATTCATTCTGCCATTCTCTCACCCTGTTCCATGTCGGACCACTCATTTGATATTGTCAATTGTAGTCGTTTCGATGGAGTTGGTTCCGGGCCAGATCGCTGGTATTTTAGCTACAGTTTGCTGCAAGCTACTTCCGTTTTGCCATATCTCAGATCGTATTTAATAGAAGTTTTAAAATTAAGTCGTTTTCAAAATATGACATGACAAGCTCGGGAAGAGCTTAACATTGATATGAAAGAACAGATTATTTACTATTGCCGGTATATGAAACCAAATTCAAATACTAATATTCGTCGCCCATCTCTAGCTAAGCTCCACCCACACATCGCTTGTGCTGGGGTCGATCGATCGCTGAACTCCATGACTATCAATTTCCAGAAAACCATACAGGTAAGATGTTGAATATTTTGAAACTAATTTGACTGGATGCTGTTGCTGCTTATGGCAGCTTTGCTGTTATGGTGTGTATTGAAGCCTATGGAGGGCGTGTGGCAGCTTAGGCTAAAGCTAAAGCTTAGACTTTCAAGGATCAGAAGGGAATGGTTTACAAGTGGTAGAATCTCGGTGTTTTCCAATTTTTGGCAATCTAGAATAAGCTGAGTAATGGTTTCCTGATTTCTGAAGAGTCTGTTCCAATATGTTGGGCTACGTTCTTTGAATATGAATTCTGAGATTGATGTACGGTGTTGCTTTCTAATGGCGTATGGTGCTGGACATGTAAGGAGGAAGTGAGTTATTGATTCATTTTCCACTTCACAGGCACGACACGTTGCTGAGACAGTATAACCGGAGAATCTTGCTTTCAATGAGTGTAGCATATATGTGCCTGTTAACAATTACTAACGCAATCAGAAATGAATGGTGTATACCTTATTCATGATGCGTATACAGAAAGTAAGCCGTGAGCGTGTATTTTGGTCAAAGTTCCAGACAACACACCTCGAGTAAAACTTGCTACATGCTTCTCGGATAAAATATTGCATACAATAATTGTACCCACTCATTCCTTTGCCGCACCCCACCCCAGAACACCGATATACGGTTCAAACCGGTTTGAAAATTGACATCATCACCGGTTTGGCATTATGCCATACCGCGCAGCCTTGGTAGTACGTAAGAAAGATAGATTATGAACGATGTCTTATGATTTAATCCATTGTGCCATACATCCCGGTGCTGGCCACGATGCAGAGGATGGGACTAGCAAGGTTAGTTCTCTCACGTATGTTTGGCTGGCTGGCTTTCTGTTTGTGCTCATCTTATTATCATCTTATTATTCCTAAGTGTGTAGTCTGGGTAAAGGATAACTAACCGCATATATTTCTTCTTCTTTTCGTTCGCTGATCATACCGCCAGTCCTGTAAGTGACTATCGACATGATCATAAGCGTTAAGTGCGTGGCTCCATGGTTTATTAGAGTGCGCTGTGCGGCCTGGAACCGCCGTCTTCAGCACTCGAGGTTTCTGTCAGGGTTACCTCACCCATACCTCCTTTAGTCGCCTCTTACGACACGCAGAGGATACGGAAGGTGTATTCTAAGCCCCACCACAGGGCCAGCCTCATATATCATCGCTAAAGAAAGCTATTCAGGCTTTAGTAGCTAAATGTTGGTACATTTCTACACCCTATGATGGCTGTCATGATTTACATTCCAAACACTCAGAAAAAGCCTAGCGTGCCCGCCTCGGTATATACGCTCGGCCATAGCAGGTAAGCTGTTGACTATTTAAAACTAATTTGACTGGAAGTTGTTGCTGCCACAGGCTGCAATAACTGCCAGTCAAATTAGCTTCAGAATATTCAACAGAATAAGAATTGCATACTAAAGAAAGAATGTAATGCATTGGAACATACATGACATCACCCACTATCGCTTGAGGAGACACACTGGTAGCGATCACTGTTCAACATTTACGCGATATTACAAAGCAGATAATTGTGATACAGATAAGGAACTGTGACAGGATGTGAATGGCATGGAATCTATAAACTATAATCTATCGGTGCATGGAATCTATAAACTATAATCTATCGGTGCAATACAGCAGCTGTAATTTATACATGTGTTACGTGATGTCTCGGGTAGATCAGGTCACTGCCCTCAACGCTCTCTTCTCTGTTTATTTATAGCGAGCCGCCGCCAGTCAGCGCGCCAGTCAGCGCGTGCTTCATTCATAAGTGTTGACAAATACTAACCCTTCTACTACATCTATGTCACGTGACGCCGTGTTTACGCGTACTTTCAGACTCACAATAGTAATGTATATTCTAGTGTTGTTTCTTGACATCCGTCTTGTTGACAGGTATAGTACTGACTTGAATAATAATGTCTACTTCCATCATAGCCATGGTATCTAGTTCAGCCTGTCATAGTAGTGTATTAGTCCTTTCATGACGAGCCCGGCCACAGCCAGCCCTTTTTAATGCTCTTTTGGAATTGCCAGTTGCTGGCCGGAAGAGGACTGGTTTGGGGGGATTTGCCGCTGGAATGACTGGTTCGATAATCGAGCCAGCCGAGTCATTTTAGCACTAAGTTTTCAGGGATGGTCTTCTCTGTTGATGTGAATGGGGTATCTAATAGGCGTACATTTAAATTTCCTTGCCCACATTTAGTTTTTAAAGGGTTAGTAATATTATTATATTTTACATTAGTGCGAGCAAAATTATGCTAGTATTTCTGCTATTAATTACAAACTATAATCTCATTCATAGATAACGTATTACACGTCTGGTTTCCTGAATAGTCTGAGTGATTGTTAGTGATAGATTTCCATTTGTGAAATCTGTGTAGCCGCTTCTGGTTTTGCTAACTATGTTTCTGGGTGCTTGCTGCTTGCAGATAAGCGTCTGGAGCCATCGTTCATAAAGGTGGCAAGGCTGCTTCTGTCTGGATGTTATTCAGTTTGTATTTATTAATCTGATAGCGTATGAGTTAACTCGTCGTCCTAGTGCACGGTCTCGCCCTCCCGCTTTGATCCCGTGTCGAGTAAACAGCGGAGCGATGTGAGTGGGCGTATGTTAGTACGATGAAGTTAACTGGGGGAGGGATTGTAAATATGTATAGCGTACGCCCATTTGTCCCTGTTCTGGATGTATCTATGTTGGGTGCGTTCGAAAGGTTTCTGTGTGCGTGCCTTGTGCACATGCATGCGGGTGTGTGCGTGCCTGCGCGCGCATGTGTGTGTGTGTGCGTGCGTGTACGCGCGCAGGTACGTACGTGCGTGCGTTCGTGCGTGTGTGTGTTTGTGCGCGCGTGCGTGCGCGCGCGCCTATGGATGTTTGGTGATATCGTTCTCAAGTGTACAGTGCCAATGCTGTCTCTGTCTATATTTTATTAATGTGTAGCCTATATATATTATGGTGTTCTAAAATTGCCGTCGTGCGTCGCGCGTCGTGGGCGATAAAAACATGCGACGTTATTTAAATAGGGCGACGTCGCCCCCGACATCGTCCCCGACGTCACCCTCGACGTCGCCCCCCCGACGTCGCCCCCGACGACGCCCTCGAACTGATACTCGGTCCGTAATGGTATAAATTATCGCCAGTCTCAGAGGGATTATCGCCAGTTACCGATTCATATTTTTGAGGTAAGCCTAATTATTTTATCATCTTTATAATTTGTATTGTATCATTAAAACACTTTTGTTGCTATCTGTATTGTGTTTTCATCCTCGTATAGCTCTCGCTGGTCCAATTAATATAACTAAAAGGGACAGGATTAAGCCTAATGAAAACATGTACTGTATGTCTGCATGATATAGGCATGCTACTCAGATCTGGCGCGAGTCTGACATTAGAAGACGTTTCTAGATTCTCGCCCGTAGCATGGACCAGGTACTATAATTGGCAGAGATGATGGTGTGGAGGGGTGTTCGTTATTTTTTTATGTCTCAGCGAGCCGATCACATGCATTTCGTGTTACGCAAATGCACCCCCTGCCAAACCTTGCCTCAGGCTATTGCCCTGCTATTTATTCTATTACAAACTTGGAGCAGACCGATGGCCAGATATTTGTAGATGGTCTAGCCTATGGCAGCTTATGGCTACGGGGACACAGGGATGCCCTCAGCCAAGAATGCGTTTCATCCCCACCCCACCCACACCCCACCCACACCCCACCCCCAACACCTCACCCCACCGCACACACGCACGCACGCACGCACTCCACCCCCAACGCACGCACGCACGCACGCACGCACGCACGCACGCACGCACGCACGCACGCACGCACGCACGCACGCACGCACGCACGCACGCACGCACGCACGCACGCACGCACGCACGCACGCACGCACGCACGCACGCACGCACGCACGCACGCACGCACGCACGCACGCACGCACGCACGCACGCACGCACGCACGCACGCACGCGCGTGTCCCCTGTTATGTAGTAATTTGCAGAATGTTTAAATATACCTGGATCTAAATTTTCAACGTGTGCCGATGTTCTTATTCCCATACTGTTATGCATTCTGTTAATCTTATTATTAAATACATTGAAATAAAGGAGTCTTTCATATGAGTGCATGCGTGCGTGCGTGCGTGCGTCCGTGCGTGTGATGGTAAAAATAGTTGCTAATTCCGTCCCCAACCCCCAGTAAATGTCAACGCCTAAACAATATATTATTCAAGGACGTCTGGCCAGTTCACGGAATGCTTAAAATAATTATAATAGGGTTAATGCGAGCATGGAGGATTCGTCATCGTGGGAGTGCGGGGGGGGGGGGGGGGGGGGGGTGGGGGTGGGTGGGGGGGGGGGGGGTTGTGGTTGGAGGGTAAAAACAACCTTCAGCACAAAATTTTAACTGCGCGTGTAGGCCTATATGACAAATTTGTCCGTGTTATCTTCCACCTGGATCGGATATTCTATCAATATTAGGCCGTGTTCTGACTGGAGAGGTAATCGGGAATAACGCCATACCTCTGTATTGTGTTACACGTGTTAAGTCTCGAGTGAGAACACGGCCTAAGATTACATTTTGACACTTCCAATATAATATTTGTTTCGGAATACTCACATCCAAAATCGGAGCGAAAAAGCGCGTATGTAACTCTCATATCGTGGGCTGTGGGTTGTCGGGGTCGATGTTTTTGTAGATATCCATAAAATAACCATAGGAAATATCTACATGCAAATTGTTGAGTGGCATGTGCGTGCGTGCGTGCGTGCGTGCGTGCGTGCGTGCGTGCGTGCGTGCGTACGTACGTACGTACGTACGTACGTGCGTGCGTGCGTGCGTGCGTGCGTGTGGTGGGGTGAGTTGTTGGGGTGGGGTGTGGGTGGGGTGGGGTGAAAAGCAAGTCATGTGATCAGTTGGGTTACGCTTATCTATATACAACTGACGAGGCAGCATCTTCGCACTGACAGATAATGCCCTTCAGACAACACGGTTGGCGGTGGGTCGTGTACAGTGACTAAGCTATATGAGTACACCACTACTCTATCAGTAGGATGCAGCGCGGAAGTACGTGACATATATATATATATATATATATATATATATATATATATATATATATATATATATATATATATATATATATATATGCGAGTGGTGTGTGGGTTCAAGGGAAATAGCTATATTTTTTAACTTAAAAATGACTGTCACTAGGTTGGTTCCCTTGAATTTGATGTTTTATGTTCTATTGCCTGTGTATTTAGTGCCCTCTCCAGTTTTATGGCAATGCGGTCTTTGCGAACGTCACTTTTCTGACTTACTACCTTGCTGGTGATGTTTCGGAGGTGGCGTCAGCAAATGAGATTGCTTTGCTTATATACGCGATTATTGTACTGTGTTAACCGGAACAAGTTTGTAAACACGCTTATGCATGGCTTGCTTCCATCAGTCCATGTTGATTAGGGTGCGTGCGTGCGTGAGTGCGTGCGTGGTTGGCATCGTCAGTTTTTGGCGCTCACCACTGGAATGACTGGCTCGGTTATTGAGCCGGTCATTCCAGTAGTGATATCCTGTGAATGGCTTTCTCTGGGCCTGAAAATGGGTAATTTTCAAGAACACAACAGAGGCCAGCCAGTAACTGGCCTTCCTAGGCATGAAAGATGTGACGACAAATGCTGTTTCTGTAGATATTTTATTTCTATGATGTGCTATATCTCATTTAATGGGTTACATGCGGAGGATCTTGGATGATCATCAAAACATGGCTTGCGTTTATATCCATTCACATACAAGTAGGTTGTGTTCAGGGGAAACAACTACGGTTTTAATTAGATATGTGTGCTATGAGTAAGTTGTTTCCCTTGAACTTGATATGTATTTCGTCTCGCGTGTATATTCAGCTTTCTTTTCACTTTTATGGCAATGCAGTCCTCCTTTGCTTACGCCGCTTTTTCGACTCACTACCTTGGTGGTGGGGTGCCAGGGGTGACGTTAGCAAAGGAGATTGCTTTGCTTATATACTCTATTAATTTAATATGTTAATCGGGAAGGAGTTGCAAATATACTTAATCATGGCTGGCTTCCATCAGGCCATGTTGATTAGGATGCATTTATGCAGAGTGCGTGCGTGCGTGCGTGCGTGCGTTCGTGCGTTCGTGCGTATGTGCGTGTACGCTCGCGGTCGTGTTTGTATTGTGTGATAACGTGCTTGCACGCGTGGTTGCCTGCGTGCGTGTGTGCGTCGTTGAGTTGCGTGCGTCGTTGCGTTGCGTTCGTGCGCATAGGTGACCAATGCTGAGTTTGCCTATGTTATATTTATGTGTATATGCTATCCCTTTTAATGGGTTGAATGGGGACGGGTTTGCAATTATGGACTATGTGGGTGGGGAATATTACAGATGATTGTAAATATTGAATCATTGGGTGGGCTTGTGGAATTTCTAGATGGGATAGAGGAATTGTACAGTGCATATATCTATTAATTGTTATGTTCTCAGTTATTCTTGTATCTCATTATATGTATCTATTAGTTATATTTAAAGCGATCATTTATGTATTGTATCATTGGTGTAATCGAAATACAATTGTTTGGTGTGAAAATAATACCTGTAAAATACGCCTAGGGGTCAGCTGGTGTAGGGACACCACCTGTGGCTTGTCCTGTGGGAGGTGATGCTTAGAAGTTGCCTTATCATTATACTGGAATTTTTACTATGTAAATTGTATTTTACTTTATTTTTTGCTGGACAAAGGTCGCTGTGACCTCGAGCTAGGCTGTTAATTATTTTGAATGGAGCCAGATATAGCCTGTAGATGTGTCTTAACTTTAAACTTACAGCTTATAAATGTCCACTACCTGTCTAGAAATTGGTTCTAGATACTGCGTCATGTATTTTCGAGTGTGCTGGAATATATGTACGACTGGGTTTTTTTGTATGATCCACTTACGAGTTATCAACATGTGTGCCATGGCTGGAAATGATACACTGAAAATATATGTTTTTCACTACACCAGCATCAAAGTAGATAAAATAATCACATGTTCAATCCACATTTTTTTTAAGTTGCAGATGTGGTGTAAACATACTGTATCTACTTAAAGGCACACGATTCGTAAAATAAGCGAGACGCACCTGAGAACATCAAATGTATATACCCTCGAAATCATAATTAAGGCACTCAAACACACCTTATTGGACGTCACGAACGCGGAATTGAAGACGGACGAAGTGCTGGTGTTTGAAGTGTCTGTCTTTGCTATTTAATAAACATTCTGTTCGATATTCTGAAACTAATGTGACTGGGCGATGTTGCTACCATAGGTAGCAACAGCACCCAGTCAAATTAGTTTCAAACAGCTTACCTGTATAGCTTTCTTGAAATTGATAGTCATGGAATTCATGGATCGATCCATCGCAACACAGGCGAAGCGTGTCTGGAGCTTATGGGCGAGGTATAGCTAAAACTGGAAAGTTCCATTCGCCCCATCGTTCGTTCCATCGCACGTTCTTGCCCTCGAGCTATATACGCTCTCATCGAACAGCGAAGCGATGTGAGTGGCCGTATGTTAGTGCGATGATGTGCCCATTTCTGTGACAGTGCAAGTGGGTAAAGATGATTTTCGCGGGGAAAAGACAGTTGTTTAAACATCCAAAGAGATGTTTTACAAGCCTGTGCCTTGCAAGACCTTTTGGACTTACGTTTCGTTTGAGGGTATTGAACAAGTAACGGGAACTTCTCTGTCAATAACTTTGGTTCTGTCAACTAAAATGTCTGTCTTCAGTGTTCTGACGCTATTGTAAAGTTCTTGTTCGATTAGTTCAATTTGACCAGTCTTTGCGAATCGTCCGCGTAAAAGCTGGAATGGCGAACTAAAAACTCAAGACAGTTATCATTGAATGGATTTCTGGATTTCCGTAATCACGGGTAACGTTTATCAAACTCGTTGCCTGTTGTTAGAAACATTTCGTGTTGGCATTTCTTAGCTTCGTGGTGGTGGCAAATTATATCAAAGTCCTGCTCTGGTAAGAATACATTTTTAAATTCCTCAGGCAGTTGTCTTTGTTCTGGACCTAACCCTCGCGATATTCCAATGGTAACATAGTTTTCATCAGTCCAATTGTGTCCACTTTGCTCTTCACCATACGGTTTTTCTTATCGCGGACTTGATCAATTTGAATTGGTAAAAACCACTTAGACAAACTGCTAACTGGCCAGTACTTTGGAAACTGATCTTTGATCACGTTTGGAAGTGCCTCGATAGCTCGGTTAGGACACTGGCCCACCGATTATAATTGAAATGGTCTAGTGCGAAGGACAAGGACAGAAGCCACTCCATTCCCCCCCCCCACCCCCACCCCTGTGTAGAGAGAGGGAGGGCAATCGCTTATAATCATATTCTTCTTCCGTCACTCAAAACTAACAGAAGTGTCACTTTCACGAAACGCCTCTTGCTGCAACATAGAAAGGGGCAATGCGGTCACTTGGTGACAGTGCCTTTTACCTGTAATATGTGATGCTCTGACACATGAGTTAGTCCTACAAGCTTCCTTCACACATGATTCCGGCAATGTTTCTGTCCGCCCAGAACATTCGAAAACATCACCTTATCCATCCCATTGAACTGGTTCTAAATGGAGACCACCAAACCTGGTTAAAAATCTATCTTCCTCATATATAGCTGGATACGTCCACTACACGTATTTACAACTGTCAACATTTGGACACTCATGGGTTAGAATAGGGATCATAGCCCTCATTAAGACGATCAGTCACACTCATCTGTCTGTTCATCCCCTGCATAACTATAGCTGCGGTTTCCACGTAAAATAACTATTATAAGTCGCAAGACTTTGAGGGAAATCACATAAAATCAGCTAAAATATTAATAAGATCTAACTTCATGGCTAGCTGTATCTTCGTACCAAATTCTTTAGACATTATCGGCTGAAAAAATACTTTTTTTGGGACAACTGTATTGTTTTAGGCTTATTTTAGAGCCGCCATTTTGAAACTGTTGCGACACGTCTTCCCCGCGATTAATGTTTTTGAAACATGAGGTTTTCGTTATCCTTTTGCCACTGCCTACCTCTCCAGAAATTCTGGCCCTTTTGTCACCCATGATCACATAAACTCATTACGCGACACCCACCCACCCACCCATGCCTAATAAACCTCAGTCACAATGAATAGCATCTGTCTTCAAACATCTACTTGACTAGAAGATCAAGGTCATCACACTAAGTAGAAGACATCTAGGCAAGAGGACTGAAGTTTGTTAGGATTGATGGTTAGAATAAATGAAATGCACACTGTAATTTATACAAAACAATCGTCTATTCACCATCTGCTTTGTGAGGTGAGAGGGTTGCTAATTTGCTGCATTACATCATCACTGGACGTCGTCGCAACACGAGTTCAGACTAGATCTTAACAAGGAGTAATATCATCATTAAGAAATTAAGTTATATTATTAAAACAGGTCACCATATCCATATACTCCCTTGAATAAAATGAAACTGCACACCGCAATATTTTCGAAAATATAATTCTAACATCTCTAATCAAATTATGCGATGATGGCGAATTACGCCTGGTAAGACTCTTATTTGCAAACACACAACTAAGTATTCGTCTTAGATCAAAGCTTTCTGCACAGTTTGAAACATCAATATGATCACGAAAGGAGATGGTTTATCACCAATGCTATTCATCTGCTAGCCTGCCGCAGCAGTATCATCTGTTCGAGAACACTCCACAAAACCAAACGCTCTAACCTCAATGATCGATGAGTATGTCACTAGACATATAGTATGTAGATGTTGTTGACTTTATCGACGAGGAAGCGGGTCCTCTTGATACATTACTACCGATATCTGCAGAACAGTTCAAGACAGCAACCCGCTTCGTGAATGAAGCAAAAACAGGAAATTCACTGACGTATACCTAGCCCACACAGCAAAAACGATGACGGTACATTCACCCCACACCATCGGGGCACTGGAAAGTGGAGGAAGTGCAGCATCTTGGCTTCCCTCTGGTGCAACACTGCCAGCATTGAAACGCACTATGTAACTGGAAGGGCGGCCTGACAGTCATTTTGCAACTTATGTGTTTTATACAAAATCCGCTGACCCCTTTATCTGTCTGTCCGTCGTAAAACTGAAAAAAACCTGCATTGACACATGAGTTTAATTACAAATTTCTTTACCTCAGTTTATCCTATCGAGGCGACGTTTAGATTTACTTAGAGTGCCTCCACCAACCCCCATTGTGATTGGTTGAGGTAAAGTGTCCTACAGAATAGGTCCTACAACAGGTGAAGGCTGGGATTGATCCTACATGACTGAGAAACAGCAAGCACGAACGTATGCACATACGCGTGCACACGCACGCACTCCCGAATGCATGCACGAATGTGTGCACGAATGCCTGAACGCACGCATGTTTGGCCATGTGCTAATGATATCAGAAGAGACACCAGCACAGCGAGCCTTGGAATTCGCCCTACTCAGAACCAGCAAATACAAAGCCAGGAGAGGACGTCATTGCATAAATCTGCTAAGCATGCCACGAGGTGACCTCAGGAAACCAGGTCTCGGTACCCTCAAGTAAAGAATGGACCTGAGGAAGCTAAAGATTTCGGCTGAGGACACGATACAGTGGGAAAAAGCGAAGAAGGATTGATTGCAGCTGTATGATGTTTCTACTTCTACAGCTGCAAAATACAGTAATCGTACATAGTCTTAAAAGGTGGTTATAATTTGTGCACATCTATAATTTCAGCCCATCAATTTGTGTATCTATATCATTTGACTGTTGCGATAATCAATGATGGTAACAGCTGGCTATAATTTATGCACATATAGCGCGTCAGTCAATCAATTTGCGAGTCTATAACTTCAGCCCATAATTGATATAGGGCTGGCAGGTGGCTATAATTTATACACGTCTATAATTCAGCCAACCAGATCGTGCATCTATCTCTATAGCCCATAATCAGTATTTGGCTGGCAGGTAACTAAGTGTTATCCACGTCTATAATTCGGCCAATCGAATCGTGAAGCTATGCTATAGCCCATAATCGATATTGGGGCTGGCTGGCACATGGCTATAATTTATGCACGTCTATAGTTCAGCCAATCAGATCACTATTGCTATTGCCCATAACCGCTAGTGATTGCCAGCTGGTTCTTAATTTGTTGATGTCACTCGCTATAGCCCATACTCGCCAATTGCTCATCTATTATTCAGCCATTTACATTGCTCGTCTACCGCTGTAGCTCTATAATTACCCTTTTTGATTGGCAGGTGATGCTGATATAAATATCAGATTCTGTTTTGCTGGTCTTTGTGACAAAGAGAGTGAGCTAGAGTGAACATCTCTCCTATAGTGAACATCTCTCCTAGAGTTAACATCTCTCTGTACAAGCAGTTATGGATACTTTCATTGTACGTATAGTAGTGCTAGAACTAGTATGATTACTAATGTATGTTATAACTATAGTACCATTGTTAGTAGGAGTGTGGTAGTGTAGCAAACCTATAACTTGTGCATATGCCATTAGATTTACTGGATTCGCAAGAGGAAACCGCGAAAATAGGTAGTTGTAGAGTATTTTCTTATATTGTAAATAAATTAGTATAAGAACATGGTTAGCATTTTGAAGAGGGGTGAGTAGAAATGTATTTTTACTGTTTTACCATTGCATACGCTCTGGCACGTCTTGTCGAATAGTAATCATTCACGTTTTCCTTTGTTCATTTGAGTCACCCACATGGTATATAAAAATGTAAGTGTATATATTTCGTAGAACCTGGATTTTAGCTCACCTGATTGAGCTTATATAATGGCAATTTGTCTGCCATCAATACTATTGTGGCACCTATGGACGTTGGTTGATGGACTATCACCAAATGTGTTAGGCATCTTCCTTTGCACACTATATATATATGTACATATATTTGGGCAATGAATATTACGTGTCCTTGCTTTCAAAGACCAGAGTTATGCCCTTTGTTAAATTTCCATTGTGTCGAAGCCTATCAGGAATATATTTTTGTTGACATGTTTCGTCATTTGTTTTTGTATTGAAAGCAAGTTTGGCAGATGTGTTCCAGTTGGCAGTATCTATTCGAACCCTGAATAGGAAATGGCAATGTCTTCAAAACCCAGAGTTATGGCCCTTGATAGACTTTCAATGTACTAGTGCGTGTTGGGAACATAGTTTTGTGGAACACTTCGTCATCTGTTGATGTCTTAAAACCAAACTTGCCAGATATGTTCCTTTAGGTAATATCTATTTGAGCGGTGATTATGTGACTTGGGCACATCTTATAAGCATAGTTGTGGCCCTTGTTTGAATTATTGACGCTTGTGATGTTTATTTGATACACTGAATCATATGATGGGAGCATTTTTAATATACTAGAGGGAGTGTTAGAGTTAGTGGTCACATGCCCAAGTCATGCATCTAACTCATTGTCATTGTAACCTCCCCCTATTGCAGTCATGTTTACACAAACCCATCTGCATTCTGACCATCTCATTTAACAATCAAGTTCTTGACGCGTGCATTTCCACATTATCATACTATAGCAGGATCTATTAGTGCCTATGGTGCAGATTTTAATTCGGATGACTAGGACTCATGCAGAATTCACAGTTCCAATCCCCACACCTCTGGATTTAAGAACTTGCCCATCCTCTTCTGAATTAAATTAAGAGGCTATGACACGTTGATGCGGCTGATGTCTGCGTACGATTGCGAGGATATGTTGACATCTATTATGTGCCACTTGGACCTGGACTTGTTTTAAGCATATTGCATTCAAACTGTCATCTTCTCGTCCCATGTGTACAGCCATTCATTTTCTCCTTGTCGCAGAAATTTCATCTAGCATTGAAGTTGAATTCAGAAATATACTTGCATTTTCTCTGAAGTTGGTATCCTCCTGAATCGGACGAAGTGGCATAGCCATTCTGATCCCAAACATCTGTGAAGTTGTGTCACAGCCTAATGTCGCATAGACAAAGCGAATGTTATGCTAGACATTGTATCCAATGAGCTCTTGCATTGTTCACATGCAAATACTTGTGGCATATGGAAGAAGATGTTGTTGCCTCAGGCATGAAGTACAATTTACCACCTTTTACAGGACAGCAAAGTAAGACAAGACGATATGTATCATTTCGTATCAAGACAGTTGCACCCTTCTCACCTGCTGCAACAACAGTTATGCTATCATTAAGGCTACATCACATGTTAGACCTCCTAATCATATCTCCCAGTCCTTTGGCGAGGAAATTGATGAAGCACTCTGTATTTTCAGAATTTGAAAAAGATTATCGTTTTATTTTTTTCAAGACTATGCCACCAGTACACAAATGTCACTGTCATTCCAAATATACTACATCCTTGGTTGATAGTATGTAATTATAGTCATCGAAAGCAATAATGACAGATTGCCCATTATTCTTCCACATGCAGCTGGTGTGTCATTTCATGTTATTGTATTTTCAGTGTCCCACGGCTGGGACTCTCTGAAGAATGGCACCACCATCTAGTACATTTAGACAATCTCGTCCCTGCCCATCCTCATGAGATACAGCAACCAATATTGGTTTGGTGTGGTGGGCTTTGTTGGCAAAAGGAAGGGGCTCTTTTGAATCAAAAGAGGGTGGGAGGATATCAGCATAATTCAGATGTATGAACCTCGGATAGTTCTTCTGACTGCATCTCAAGAAGATTTATCCTCTGGATATAGCAACTGAGGGGTTTGTGTACACTGTTTCCCTAGCACTAATTTTTAAAGTGGATTTAGATCCCATTGTTATTCCCTGTGATTTCTTTTGGAAGGCAAAGCTGACGATATTCAATCCGTCCATTTCGCTCAGAATATTACTACCTGTGTCCTTAACACCATCAACATTTGCAGAAATATGGGCTGTAACACTGTTAACAATGTTTTATAGATGTTCACTTTCGGAGAATAGACCCCTTGTTCCAAGTAAGTCAAGTGCATCTAAGCTATTAGAAGTTTCTGTGTTTTGCTTTCTTTGAAAAACATCATCATTATGCTGTTCACTGGTCAGGTAGCTCGCATCTGTCACGTCCTGCATTGCATGGTTTATTTCGGCTGAGAATGGATTGAACATCACCCATACCAAATACTGCATCTTTGTGATGGCCCTTCCTCCCGTCACTTGCCGTCTTGGTGCTTCTCAGTAACGCCTGTTTAGTGACAGTATTAATCTATCCTACCAACAATCTCGAGACTGTCATAAACAAAGCTTTCACAAATTAGAGGTTGCGTCACTTCAAATGTTTACATATTTTGTAGGTAGATATTCAGGCATTTAACATACTAGTTATGTGCAGAAGCTGCCTGGACCACCTCGCCAGCCCAGCATACCTGGGTAAGAAACAGCCCGGTCTGGCACACTCCACGCTCGCCATCCTGGGTAGGATAAGGCACGCGTGTACAGCCATGTAAAATGAGGAACAAAATGGTAGAGTCGGCGAGATCTCCTGATGCACATGCGTGGCCATAAGAGGTAACCAGCACTCGCGCATTAGCGTGAGGAGACAGGCAGCTTATGTATATAGTTACCTGCATTACGGCGATTCCGTAATATTGGACCGTTCCCCCTGATTTGGTATTAATTAATACCAGAATTGGAAGGGGAATTTAAAACAGTAAACAGAAATAAAATGGGTTCAGATCTGGCGAAGATATCACAAAATATAAATCGACAATTTTGAGCTCCAACTAAACAGAGACATCGCTAGAGTGCGTGCATGCTAGTGTCACGGCCAGGAACTATTTAGCCGGCTACCGTACCTCGCGCACAACGAGCGCCCTGATTGGCTGAGTCTTGCTGTCACTGCGTCACAGTCTAGTATAAAAGGAGCTCTGAAAGTCAGAAACAAGCAGAAGGGGGACGGTTTCGATCCGAGTGGGAGCACTCACATCTGCGTACTGCATAGAGCTCGCATTCTGCAATCTACACCCATGCAGCTTATTTCAGTCAGGTCCCCTCTCAGTACACCCACACTCTGCACCGTACTAAGTTTTGGACGTCCCTGGTAGATCAACAGGGGCAAAAATATAAATTAAAAGGTTTCTCATTCCACCACCATCACCAGCGGTACCTTCATTGCGGTGTAAGATTTTTTACCGTTACTAACAAAATTTAAGTGTGTAAAAACAAGTGGTATTCAGATGTCTCGCCAGACTTGCCGTGCCACACTAGAAATAGTGGTAGAGAACACTGGACGCATACAGCGTCACTAAATTAATGTTTTGACCACAGTTCAGACAAGGACATTGCTTTACGCACCGCAAGAGCTAAGCACTGTGGATCATCTTGTGTCGAAACAGAACATTTGCATTATATACGTCTTCGTCTTCATAAAAAGGAGGCATCCATTATTCTCGCACCAAATACAGTATATCAAAATTACGGTAGATTAGACATTGTGTCCTATGCACAGAGCCATGTTAGCCACCAGAAATGACTTTGTCCTACACAGTTCCTGAGTATGGATTGCACCAGCTAGTACCCTGTAGTAGATCTCCAAACATCACCTACTTCGTGTGGCTGCTCGCACCACAGTTAGGCAGTGCATCAACCACATGTGACGTTTATTAAATTCTGCACTGATGACTAATAGGTGCACCACATAGGAAGACATACCTTAAAAGTGTTATACCGTTTTTCATAAATAAGTACCAAAATTAGTGGTACCGTAAGGTCGGGTGCGACCTCCATTATGAATCTTTACTGTATATCATTATTTACATTGTGAACGGTGCCAGCAATTAAACGGCACCGTAAGGTCAGATGTGACCTCCATATCTTCATCAAATGTATACCTGTAATAAGGCATACTGCCAATCAAGTTATTATTCTTGTTTAGTTAGTTATTATAAAAACTACAAAATTGCTTCAACCGCAGTTCTCTTAGGTTACACTATACATCAACAGCAAATGCATCACCCTGTTTCTCCCGTACAGCAACACTTGTTCACTAAGGTCGCTGTTTATGCGCTCAGTAACGAACATGGTATGCAGCCACTAAACCCAACTATGATAGCTCTATATGATAATTTCAGAGTACCCAAGGGTTACTACTCATTAAACAGAAACTCGTTATTATAAAACTCCTTTCCGTGCACTACGGCCCCATTATATTAATGGTTACGTTAGTTTTTATAGTTGGCCATTTATGTTAGGTCTTCTAAATTTAACAAACGAGTGGCTGCCTCTGTCTACGCTTCTCTGGCCGTCTGACCAAAATAATTGTTTAGATTCCATCCATCACATTGGTTAGGACTGAATTAAGAAACTGCTCAGGTTTCTTGATGGTCATAATCAAGGTGTCGATGACCTTGCATTCCCCTGTGTATCTTCGGATACTTATTAAGCAAGCCTTTATGCCAAAGTAGGAACCACTGCGAAAATAAATAAATACTATTATTGCCAATCCCGCAGTGTGTTCTTTGGGCAACTTTCTTTAAATATAATCCAGCTAAAAATGTAACTCCAGGGTTCGGATCCCATATGATCCGCACCCGGAACATTAGGTTACGGATAAAGACACGGATCACCATCTAATTCAAACGGTGACATGGTGTGACCTTAGAGCCCAACACGCACTTTGGGAAGGTCACCATAGATGGAAATCCGTTTCTCTCTTCCCATCATGAATAAGTTAAAAAACGCTTTCTAAACAAATGCTTTTGTAATGTGACCTTTTCCTGTCTTGTTGTTGTTTGTGGTTTGCTCTGCGGTGTGCAGAGGGATCGCTTTGTGGTTCTGAAACTACCACCAGGCTACATGTTGTACGCTGTTGCTCTAACGAGAGATGCTCTGTCGGGTATTGGCAACGGTACCGAGAATCATCGTCAGGATGTAAGGAGGTGCTAAGCCATTTGTGTCCTAAAATACGTGTCTGGACCTGATATCTAAGTGGTAGTCTAGGTCCCTTAAGAAGGCCCGCAGAAATCAAAGTGGCACCAACTAAAACAATATCTTTAACTCACACAAGATGACCGTGCTGAATTCCATAGAAGTCAGCCATCTGCATGCATTTAACAGCAAATACCTACACTAGGTTGACTAATATTATAATCTTTTGCAAATCTTCAAATAGGAGGGCGGCCCTTTTTAGCGCACTCCTCCTCCGCTTCAGTGTTGTAGGTATTTTTCCTGGATCGAGGCCCACACGAGGTACTTTCCTCTCACAAAACCACAATATGTTTAGGTCAACTCCTCCATTTTCCCCATGTGTCTCTATAGGAGGGCAGCCCTTTTAACCCCTCTCTTCCTCCGCGTAGGCGTTGTAGGCATTTTCCTGTGATGGAGGCCCACGTGAGGTACTTTCCTCTCGCAATCCAATAATTTTTGGCAGATAGAGTTTATATTAAACCAAGTGATTTACCGTGCCCGGAACCTCCCTCACAGGGGTACCTTCATCGATACCCTATATATTTAAATATATTGGTTAGGTACCTCTTGCGGCGAGATACGGAACAGCACACCACCTTTGTTTTTATGTACACCGTTTATAAAGCAGCAAACGACTACCATTGTTTGAGTCTTTTTCTTCTTCATAGTGAATTGTGTCATTACCACTTTCCCATCTTTGGAATGATGGCAAGACACACTGGTGATACGAAGAGCTGGGATAAAACGGTGGTGTTCAATTTTTGCAGCAATGGCTGCATGAGCCCACTGGAACATGATCGTTTGACCGGCCCTGGAAGTTAGTCTTTGTGGACACCGGATATGCGTGCGATCTACTTCCAATCTCCGAGGTTAGCTATCCAGTGACACCTTATGGGGAAGCCATGCGCACTCATGGCGGCTACACTTGGATGGCATCATATTGGTCAATGTGTCAATATGCAAATACCAGTTCCCAGTTCTTTCCTATAGGAAGAAAGCATCGACAAAGTCTATCAAGTCTGTTTACTGGAACCACAATTGAGCTGTGCGAATTTCAATTCTTGGATCCATAAGCTATAATTTGAATGATTTCATAGACAGTAATTCACACGTCCATCGCAGTGTCGTACAGCTCAATCAATCGATCAATCAGTCAATCAATCCTTTTATTGGCATATCAAACACAATAGCATACGCCATGGTATAAACATTTAACAACATATTACGAAGATAAAAATATAGGTTCTAGCATAATAAATATATTTTTTAAATGTACAGGTTTTAATGTGTAGGCCTATGATTTAGGTTTGCCACCACTAGGCATAAATATCGGATTGTTTGGGATATCTAATTAAACAATATATAGAATATAGAGGTATGGTGAATTTACCAGGACTCATAACGTTGGCTAGTTTCCCAATGAGATTGATATGGATGTTGATTAAAATATGGGACACAGTTATGCAATCATTATATGAACCCGCCTCATGTACAGGATGACGATCTGACGAATTTTGTCATTGCATAGGAGTTAAAATACAAGCCCGAGCAGTTAGGCACACGTTAGGCAAACGTGGATGTAATCAATAACAATTTTAATTAGATCACTATCTCCATTATTCTATGACATTAAAAATTGTAATTGGCTACACCTTTCAAGCGAAACAAAATTAGTAAACTCATTAAGCTTTTTAAAGAGTGATTGTCTCGTAATCGTAATGTGGATATTCCATTATAAAGTGTTTTTCATCCACGATTAGGTTCTGCTTGCAAAGCTTACAGACTCGTAGATGAGCAGGTATTGGTGGGGGGAGTTGTGCCTATCTACATCAATGTGTAAGGTGTGTGCACTTATCCTGAGTTTGGTAAAGTTTCTGCTCTTTGTGAAATTCTTTTCAAAATGAATATACTTTTCAATGGCAAAGTTGTGTTTGAATATTTTATAGCATCTCAGTTTTGGTCAATGTTCTGTCACTGGTAACGTAGTTTCGCCAATTATTAGCATACTTTTCACCTACAGATTTGCTCAAAATAGAAATTATCTTATGTTTATATTTTGAACCCTAGTTATACCAGACTCCAAGACAGTCAAAGGATTGCCATAGGTCATGTATATAAGTTGCCCAGTTGTTAGTTTTACTATGCATGGCATGGCAGGAAAGGTAGGCCTGGTACACTAGAGGTGATGGGTATAGACCTAAAATTCCAAGCCAAAATTTGGAAGATCTCGTTATAAGAGCAACCAATAAAGTGTACTGCCCCAGTTCGCCTCTTACAGCTGAATTAGTAGCTTTTCTCTTGACCCCGAGAAGATATTTGCATCAGTTCACTAATACCTTTTCAACAGGCATTTTATCAGCGAGACTGGCCAGATTATGCTCATTTAGGACATTTATGAAGAAGGGGCTCCAAATATCACCACGGTAGCTAAGAATAGGCTTAATAATGGACTGAAACAGTATAACTGCACTGCTGACATTATCACTTACATATATTACTTTAAGCTTAAAAATAGCTTTAGTAGCTTGATCCCTAAGTCTTTCGCAGGCTGCTTTAAAACTACCTGATGGAGTGAATGCGATTCCAAGATAATGGTAAGAATGGACAACTTCAATGGCTGTAGATTTATAAGTGAAGTTGCAGCTTTTGAGTAGACAACCAATCTAATTTAAAGATGATAATTTTGGTCTTGGAAAGGTTGTCTGTAAGATTCCATTTGTCACATTAAGCATCCAGATTATTTAATGCTTGCTGCAAACCAACTGGAGTCTGTGATGCAATTGCCAGATCAACTACAAACATCAAGCAGCTAATATATGTATCATGCAGTATTACTGGGTCGCATGCTTTATCAAAAATCGCTGGTAAATCACGAACAAACAGGTTGAAAAGAAGTGGGCTTAGAACACATCCTTGTTTCACACCAACCGTAGATGGAACATAATTACTGTATCCATTTTTCAGTTTAAGAGCACAGTGAACATCAGAATACATATTCTCAATTACATTTGGGAAGCTGCCACTAATTCCAGACTGGATTAGTTGGAAAATTAAGGCTCTCCAAGAAATGGTATCAAATGCAGCTTTGAAATCAACAAAGCAACAGAACATGTATTCTCTTGAGAGTGTGTTAACATATTTGTCAATAATTGCTTTCAAGGTGAGCATATGAACTGCAGTTTGTGCATTTTTCCTAGATCCAATCTGGCAGTTTGGTATAAGGTTATTTAAATCAGCAAATTTATAAAGTCGATTATGAAGTACACTGCAGAAGAGTTTACATAAATTGCTACCAACTGCTATTCCTTTATAGTTTTCAGTAACAAATAGATCTCCCTTTTTGTGAAGAGGGGTTAATAAATTGTAGCACCAGACATCTGGAAAGTTTCCCGTACATAAAATAACATTAAACAATTTTTGCAGGATAGGAATGAATTCACTATGACCAGCTTTGATCATCTCGTTGAGCACCAGATCAACACCACGAGCATTGCCTTGTTCAGTTTAATAATGGTCTGTGAAATTTCGTGTTTGGTTATGCTGAAATTAAGATCATTAAACACGATGTCTCCGTTGGATAACACAAATTCATTCATCAAGTTTATAAATCCAAATTTTTATTTTGTGGTATATTATTCAATAGTTTGGTACAATAGTCGACCCATTCAGAGCTAGTAATCGAGTTAGCTTTTGTTTTGCTGTCAAATTATTTTAACTCATCATACAGCTTCTAGAATGCTTATGGGTTTTTAAGACCTGAAGGGTTCCATTTGATTTGGAATGTTTTGCTTATATGATGGCATTTTTATTGCAATAAGTTTTTAAAATCTTTTGCGCATGAATCGAAAATTAGTCAAAAGGGTTTGATTGAAAGTTTCCTTTCGAAGTTTCTGACCTATTGATTTTAAATCATTACGCATTTTCTTACAAGCCTGGTCGTACTATTTCTTATTTATTTTTGATTTCTTCTTTTTGCCTTTTGTATGTTTTCTAGTTATTAATTGTCTAATTTTGCAGTACTTATAATAATGTAGTCACAGAGTTGCTACATACACCAGCGTTATTTGGATCCATAAACTTCTGGATCTGGGTTCTTATCTCAGGTCTCAGATGTGCGTGCATATATGTTAATTCATATATTTTGGAGCACACAAATTTGGGTAATGGTGGATTGGGAGCATCATCCTGTACCCCAATAATAATCATATAATCATGTAGTTATTGCAGCAAATAACATGCAATGAATAGAAAAATTAGTAATACCATGTACAAAAAACACTGAATGTGTCTGTAGGCAATAGCATGTAATCAATTACGCTTGGATTACGACGGTATCTGAAGCCTGTACAGTGGCCAAAATAGTCTCCTAAACGTCTACCATTAATAATACGCACATTACAGGATCCACAAAGAGACAAAAGTTGTTCCCCATGTTTATCGATCGTTTGCTGATTACTATTATTTCTTAGAATTATGAAAATTTAAACTCAGGTTAGTCTGTGTTGCATCATCATCTCGAAAAAAGCCTCACACGCTGTTCTGGCATTAAAATCGCCGCAAATACAACATTGACCTGATTTAGAGTAATTGGCAATGTCCGTTTCGAGAATTTCAAAGACATTATGACTATGGGCCGACAAACTTGAGTCAGCAGGGCCCACGTAGACTACAGCTATATATATAAATTATGAGTCATCCCAAAAAGGGTTTTGGAGAGTTCAATCCATAATAGTTCAATATTCGTTATTGGCATACATTTAATTCCATTAAGGATTTCTTTCTTTATACACAACGCTATGCCACCAGAATGTCTTTTCGAATTGTGAGACTTTTGTCTAATATTGCCATGAATCTCAAAATCTGGTAGTGAGGCCCTTGGGGAAATTATGTCTGCATTGCTGCAGTGCGTTTATGCAAGGCCAATAATGTCATAATTTTGTATTGTCTGGAGGAGTTCTGGGTCATCTAGCTTTGACAGCCTTTGGTCACCGTTCCTGGTAAAACACCATCTATATTCCAATAAGCAATGGATAAACTACTTTTTGAAATACATGTCAGTTAGTGTGGAGGAGTCTCCCAAATAAATCAGACCACCATTACCTGCCACAAGCACCACTTTCCACTTCCTATGACAAGTATCATACGATATAAAAGCAGCAAAACCAGTGACTGGTACTGCAGATCAGATCATTCAGGAGACATCCATGGAGCTTCCACAAGTAACATTGCTACATCATATAGTAAAACTCTTCCATAACAGCCACTTTGTAATTTCAGGACCACAAGATATATGACTCCCATGATGAGTGATAAAATGCCACCCATCCTAAGAAAAAGAAATCGTGCTACCAAAAGCTATATATTATGCATAATAGGAGAGTATTTATTCCTGATTGCATCTCAATTATGAAATAGACTTTTAAAAAGTGACTTTAAGCTAAAGCCACTGCATTGCCATTTTGCAAACCACATCTGCCAGGATTTCCTGATTGACATTCACTATTGTTGTAATTCATAAAGCGTTTTGGGATGTGGACATTAAACTGGGAATGTTTAACTTGTGTTTCATTGTTTTGGTTAGGTATACTATAGGTGTTTCGAAGTTTGTATTCTTCATAGTCTTGCAAGCCAAGTACAGGGTTTACAACTCTTTTGTAGTTTCTTATTAACCGGGAGAGGCCAAATGCAGTAATATGAACACCATCATTCACGTACAGGTCTCTGCTTATGGAGTGAAGCGAATCCTGTGGAATTACATGTACTCCTAAACTATTTAGGAAAACATTGTATTCTGCTACCTTCGCATTATATATGATGGTTTGTGAACTTGCTGCAATGGGCCTAGGCAAAGCATGAGAGATGGAAATGCTGGGATCTGGGAACTGTTGCTTACACAGCCTAACAAGTTCAGTTGTTGTGTGCTGACACTCTTCTATTGATAAATTGGCAAGGCTGTTATCTGCAACATGCAGCAGGACACACCTAGCATTGATTTTGGACGCATCTACAACGTTTTGAGCACCGATTAAGTTGTTCTCTTCCATGCAGACTAGCTTAGTTTACTTATGCCGATATATTTTGCCTTGAGAGATATTCTTAGCATGAGAATTGCCTATTATAAGACGACCACAGATGTTTGTGTTAGGCTGTGTGTTATTAGACCAGATGCTATTGCTGAAATTAGATCTGGACTTGCTAACCTCATAAGAGCTCGAAGTGTTCGCCAAATTAACATTCTGTTGTGGATTATTCACTTTGTTCCTCGAATGGCTAATGCTCAGCACCTTTTTGTTCACAATGCCCCTGGTCGGATGCTTACTAGGAACTACTTGTCTGTTAATGTCCGTTGCGCTACCTGCACCATTTGCTTTATCATGTAGTATTTCAGTGGTTAGAATGCATGAAATTAGTAGCACCCATATTGATGTGAGTAAATCTATCTGGTGAGTCTGTCTTTGAATTGAGGCTAGAATTATGATGCTAAATAGTTGAATTCGTCGCAATAGACTGTTCATGGTGCCCATTACTTTGGGGTTCTACTGCATTGCGCTTTGAGCGTGATATTTCGCTATTTACTCTGAGGAGATCCTCACTCAGTTGCTTGACGTGGCACCCTACATCTTCAAACTGGCCTTCATTTCGTCCGTTGTCCTGATGAGCACACTGGCTGACTGATTATCTGAATCATACTGACTCTGCAGGTACTAATTGCTGGACCTTAACACATGTAGGTCACCGAGAAGCTTAAGATTTTCCTCTTGTATGACGTACAAACTAAGTCCCGATCAGCTAAAGCTGACTTCAGTTCTACACAAGCTGTACATCTATCAGCAAATTTGCAACATTCCGCAATCTTATTTGACAAGGATTCTACCAATGCCTCTAAAGTTTCAACGTGTTTTGTTTTTTGTTTTAGCTGTAGAGTTACTGATTATCTTCTTTTGCGATTGTCAGATCCTCGTCGACAATCATTGACCTAAGTCTTGAATTCTCGTGCAAAGACTGAACAAGCCTCTCTACGATCTTGCTCTCAATATCCCTAATTGCTATCTGGAAATCTTTAAATGATTTCAACTGATGAACTGTATCATTCATTGTCTTTATTACTGGCTTAATCATCTATTGGTTATGAATTGATAATGTCTTTTCCTCTGTGCCTGATTCCAGTACTGGTTGGAAGTTAGCATCCACGGGCTGTGTGCCTATCGAATTACTGCGATGTATATCGGTAATATTGACACTGTGTGTGACACTGAGTGAATTATCATTGAGCTTGCATTTAGATTTTTCTATTTTCGAAAAAGATTCTTGCTGTACTGCAATACATTTTGCACATTGGAATTTACTAGATGTACTGCATTGCAGATATGGTTGGTGTTGAGGCAGATCTGTGCAGTTGTAATGTAGGCAGCACTTTTATGCACTACACGATACAATTTCCTTGGAGTATGATAACATACACTGGCGACAGCTGGGAGTGGTTTTAGTACTGGCTACATCAGGAATGATAGGTGCTGAAAGGATGTTAACCATATCATTTGTTTTGTATGCTGTTGAAGGCGTTGATACTGGTGTGTAGAGTGTAGCACTCTCGTTGGCTAAACGATCTGCTTCATCATTACCAGCCTCGCCTGAATGTCCCTTAACATGTGCCCAATTGGCTTTAATCCTAGTAGTTGCTTCATTTTTCCTACTAGCTAGCTCATTGTTCTTTATCCACTCATTTATTTGGTTAGTGATCCCTTGGATTAAATACTCGCTATCTGATTTAATCCACAGGTAAGAAATATTAGCCGCGATTGCCTACTCAATTGCACTATATAATTCGGCCCAATTATTGGTGGGCAGATGTTAGTCGCAGGGAAGTGCACTGCTAATGTTCTTACAGTGTCTGCTTGGCCAATATACACCATATCCCCCTTTGGCATCGGGTCCGCCATTGTTAATAAGGCTCCATCAACGTACACTGAGGGGATGTTTATAATTAGATTAATAACATTACTACTCGTAAGCTGTGCAGGTGGTGTGTAAGATGGCATTTCAATATTCTGATTCCGACAGAATTCCATAAGGCTAAAAACCAGGAGGTGGCCTATCTTTGATATATACATTGATCACGTTATGCTTGAAGTCAGCAGCATTCATGAATGAAATGGCATCTTCCAGTTCAATGAATGGCCGATGGTTTTGACCAGAGTATTTAGATACTCTCTCCTTACAAGAATTCCAGTCAGTGAAAATACCACATTTTAGTCCCACCACTACTGCATAGTATTGTATATATTTCACGGCTACATCGGCCATATTAATTGAAAGTTTGAATGTAGTTCATATAAATGTACGAAATTGCATTATTAGTCACACAAATTCCTGTTTGTTTAGTCCCGAAAACAAAGTATGTGAATCGCCAGGTAATACTCACGTCAAAGTTGTTACTTCTAATCACACAAATTGTTCATTTTCGTGTGCCCATAAAGCTACAAATCTAAATTTACACAAATTTACGATCACAATGGCATATTTTAGGGATAAATTAGTAAACTTGTAACATTTTAAATTTTCAAATGTTATTCCGGTGGTTTGTTTCTTTACCTCTTTGCTAAATATCAAATGACTCAAACGATTCGGGTTACAATAACTATGGTTTGGCGATTAATAAGGAGAAACTGTCTCGGAATCAGTTCCCTCTTCATTTTATGCATTGGGGAATTTTAACGCAAATCTCCGACGTTATCATGGGGTTCATGGTACAATCAACGACTAATGACTATAGTGCAAGTGTATTCGCATAAAGCAAATTCAGTATGGTGTTCGCCGCAAAATCCAGTTCCACTCCTTCAAACCAGAACTTGAAATTAAATTTCAAATGGACCCTAGGAAGTTCATCAAAATATGAAACCTGCAGCGTTTGCGGACAATTGATTTCAATCGACTACCGTTTGATTGATTTTCAATGATGGGCATCGCTTTCCACCACAAACGTTTGTCGAATGTCAGAACTGGGGTTATATCATATCACATGGTATGCTTTTGAAACCAATTGCAATGTTGAGCTTACGCATGTCAAATCATTAGGGTCCATGTCAATCATGGATAAGGACTTCACTGACGACTGACCAGGAGTTTTGCTTTTGTTGATCATTGCCATCATACCGGATTATCCCAATCGTGGACATTTTCCGAGAGACAATGATATTTTCCACAGTATGTCTGCAGTTGATACCTGGACTTTCACTCAGTGTTCCTTAAATGATGTATATGTCAGAGATTTTACACCTTAGTTCAGTCTTTTGGAAACAGTGCTCAATGTTAATCCATCCAACTCCGGATATTTCTTTGCTGACAAGGTTACACAAGAGCGCTGCCGTTTTTGGTGTGCTATCAAGCCCATCAATGGTCCGGATCTTATTGTAGACATTATTGGTGACATATTGGATACAATGATATGGGGTGAAGCCAGAAATATCATGTTTCTGTCGAAGTCGAACATATTTCTGAATCTCTGTATAACAGCAGCTAAAGTTATGTGTATCTAGGGTACCCATAAGGGAACTCGATACAAAATGATGATGACACCGATACCAACTTATCTGATGATAATATCAAAGGTATTTGAATTTCTGAGATCGTATCGGCTACATGTGTACTTCTAGGATATGGATATAACTTATTATTTGAGCAGCTTAGGATGCTTAGATGCCCTTTGAAGTTCAAGGTAAATTTCCTTCAGTTGAGTTATTATTTATGAAATAGACAAGACACGTGTTTATCAGAATCATGTACATAAAACAAATAAAATATATGAAGTGGAAATATGTAGTATGATCTAAATATAGGTATACGTATTCATTGGTAGATGATATGAACAATGTTGTTACATGCACAGGCGAATAAAATAATTTCTAAGCACGTGCTATCACCATTTTTTAATTTACCCTGGGACGTTCATTTTAGAAAAAACTTCTTGTTATTTTTTCCAGAGCATGTCGATTTTGGGGATATTTAGGCATTCACCCTGCCATATCTTTAACAGACTGGACTTTAAATGTTTGAGTAATATATCTGTTGAATGGAAATGTATCGTTATGGCATATGTAGAGTTGCAGTGGAAGAGGTCTGGTTCATGTGCTATTGGCAGACATTGTGAAAAAGTGTTTTGTTTTAGAAATATTCCAAGAAATGGCTTTAAGCATTAACGTTAGCCATAAAAACAGGTTTATGTGAAAAACATGCCCAAAAGAACATGTGTATAGACATAACATGTCGTTTATACGTCATTGTATACCAAATATATGATTTGAATCCGAATGCAAAACATGTTCCATAAAATATATATATAATTACATTTTTGATATATATCATGTATAGACATCTAGTGAACAAAAATAACTATGAATGAGTATTATTGCAATTTGTCCTGGGTCCGACAATCTTTGATTGATTGGATTATAAACATTGGACTTAATTGTGTTTGTACAATGACGCCCAACAGACCACGCCCTTTTCTGGTACTCCATATACGGGCAATTAAGCTACGCTACCCCCATCCCCCTTCTCTCGAAACCACGTGACTTGGGAGGGCCAATGAAATAGCGCGTCTCTCTCTCTCTCTCTCTCTCTCTCTCTCTCTCTCTCTCCCTCCCACTTCCTCCCTCCCTCATTCCCTCCTTCCTCTCTCTCTCTCTCTCTCTCTCTCTCTCTCTCTCTCTCTCTCTCTCTCATTACTATTAGCGGTGTCGCGTCGTAATATCGCATCGTGTTTGGTGGATTTAGCCCTCACGGTGTGCGAATTTTAGGTGTCACGTCATTATTAAGAAGTCTCCACTAATGCATGAAATCAATGAATTCGTAATATATTTATTAAAACAAACGCGTACATAAATATATATGCTGATCAAAACTGTGTGCAACATTCTATACATTGAATTTAATATTGCATTGTGTAGGTACATAATGTTACTAAATGGAAACGTCATTGTTTATATTCAAGAGAAGGCATTCTCTTTATTTTTTTTTTAGCTCACTAGCCAAAAAGGGCGTGTGACCTTATGTTATGGCGAGCATCTTTTGTCAGTAGGCCTCCATCCATCCATCCATCCATCCATCCATACACTACCGGTCAGATTTGGCTCGAATTTTAACACGCTGAAGGAACATACCATGCAAGCGAATGTCCGGATTTTGGCAATGATCAGGGGAAAAAATCCGGATGGGAATTGGATCAAATTTCGGATCTACCGATATCTCAGAAGTTACTGGTCAGACTTGGTTCAAATTTTAACAACTGAAAAGGTGCGACCATATATATACTACGATTTAAAAGCTTTTGGCATGGTCCGAATAAATCCCAAAAAATCCCGAATCCGCAGCTACCGAGTGTCTAGCCACAATGTTAACCCTTGCTGGGCCATGGCTTGTTGGTAAAAATTGGTCCGTATTAGTACACGAACAAGCTCGTCACAGTATGTCTATCAAAGGGAAACTGCCGGCAGCAACAAAATTTCGTATATTTAATGCTTATCGCAGTAAAAGGTCACAATTACTTATAGCCCTTAAGGAGTACAGGTTGTTTGATTGTAGGCGGCTTCGAGAGATGCCTTGTTGTCGATCAAAGATAAACATCTAGCTAATGGACGCCGATTGCAGTGGCTTGTATATAGGGCTTGTTCTGGATTGATTATCCCCGACCTTCTCATCCCCCCCCCCCTCCACCCGCAACCCCCAGGGTAACGAAATCTTATAATTATCTATAAGCTATATCGATTAAATCACCCCATTCTCCCACCCTCCCTCCTTCCATTCCAACTCACCGTATATCAGTATCATCACCAATCCTGTTGACTAAACACCTCTTGGCTTTATCCGACATGCATTAACTCTTGGCGGAGATTAGATGCATGCAGGCGATACAATGGTAATGCATTAAAACAGCCAATATCCATGCAGACACATGCCCCAGCTCCAGAAGGAAGGTCGATATTTTATTTGAAAACGTGATTGTTGTAACAGCTTACTGTCAAGTAGGGCCTACATCAACAGCATATAGCAGCATCGATTTTAAGATAAGTTCTATGTTTCTAAAGGGAACTTAGTAATTCAAGTTTATAATTAAAGGAGAACCATGATAGCGCAGGTTACTGGGCCTGTATTGGCTGAGTACCGCCCAGTAACCTGCGTTATTGTAAAGCATGTCAGGAATGGTATCAGACATTGGAGTGCTTATGATTGCGTTAGCCCCAACTTATCTCTCATACTTCCCATGTGTTGATTGTGTTTATTATTGAAGCCGTGTAAGTATATTTTGCTTCAATGTTCTGTCAATATACATCAGAAAACATGTGCTAATGGTAGCCAGATTGGTCGAAAACAAGTCCTCATTATATTCGGGAATACTGCGTTATAGATAGAAAACATTATATTAACCGATATAAAATGAACCCGGTTACTTATATAATAACTCTGAACATGTTTGATATGTCGTCGTCGTCATAGTCCAGTCAATCTACGCTTAAATAAGGTTAACCTAGAACAAATTGCAACAGAAGCTTTTTTGGTTTTATTTGATACTACTGGTCTTCAAGTACCACAAAATAAAAAATTCTTAAAATTCCCACACCGGGAAAGGTCCTAATTAATGTGATTAAAAATGGCTGCCACATTTTTGTTGCAAGCTAAGGATTACATTTCCTATTAATTTTAGACGCACATAATGTTTTTCTAAAAAGTAAGAAATGGTAGAATGTGATGCTAAGTGATTGAATCTACTAGTAAAAGTGTTGTGCTGTCTCATTGCTAGTGTATTTACGTCACCAGCCCTTAATGGTGACGTCACATGTAGACAGGAGGCATTGAAGTATTTATACATTACGCTAGAAGCATCCATTTGTAGGAAGTCTATGGCTAAATTGTAGCTAACGGCGGAATTTATGCGCAGAATGTCTCATATGTGCTCTTTATTGTCAGCAGGTCCTTTATAACGAGCAGAGGGACATTTAACACTTTCTGACTATTATTTTCCGTGAATGTACGTTCCGGGCGGAACTTTTTATAAACTTGTTTTCCGTATTCATTTCTGTTTCCTCCACACATTTTGTAAAGTTTTCACTTCGTCAAGCTTTTCTTTGTCAAGCTTTGGCTTTATCAAGTCATTCTTCATCAAATCGGCTGAAACAAACAGTGTTTGTTTACTTTATGCACACAGAACCGCTATAGAGCGCTTTCAAGGACCTGGTGTCCAGAGCGCATGTATATATGAAAACCCTACACATACATTAATTCACAACACTTTACCCATTACCATATATGAATTACTGTTGAAATATGTATGTCATTGTGTCCCATGATAATTAATCATTAATTACATTGTTTTACTTCACCATTTCAACGTCATGGACGAAACAGCAAATGTAGCATGCTGTGCAATTTGTGGGGAGAGTCTTGACAATGGCAAACCCACATTTGTGATATCATCAAAAGGTATTGCTGGAATAAATGAAGCCAGGTTGACCCGTGAGATTGCACCTATGACTATTGTAAAAGGGCAAAGATTACATGTTTCTGTAGGAGAGATCACATTGATAGAACTAAGATCGAAGCAGCCTGAAAAAGAAAATTAGAAAGCAACCGGCGAAATACCCCATCACCCATTCTCCGCTCACAGATACCTGAATTCCGATTCAAGGACTACTGCTTTCTATGTGGGACGGCAGTTGAGACAAATAGTAGGTGTGATGAAAATGATGATGTTTTCAAGGTACGCACATGGGATTGCCAGAAATCAATTATTGCTGCATGTGATGAAAGGCCTGAAGACGATAGTTGGACAGAAGAGGTTCGAGGACGGGTCATATATGTTAGGGATCTTCTTGCGGTGGAAGCTGTATACCACCAAGTGTGCAGCGTTAATTTTAGAACTGGCAAACAGATTCCCATGCGATGTAGAAGAACCCCAGTAGATGAACCCAAAATTCCACGTTTGGGCAGACCAGTAGATACATCGAGGGAGGACGCTTTCCTGAAGTTAGTCAATTATCTGAGGGAAATCGATGATGAACAGACAACTGTAGTTGACCTGGTTAACAAAATGTCAGAATTCTGCACTGAACCTTACAGTGTAAAATGTATGCGACAAAAGCTTGAGAATCATGTAGGGGAAAGCATAGTAATAACTAATATTAACGGTCGTCCAGATGTTGTAACCTTTCGAACAACTGCTGCAAAGATATTGCAGACATTTCATGATGCACCAAAGGTTGACGACGAGGAGATAAGAAAGCATCAGATCATTAGAACGGCAGCTGCGCTCATAAAAAATGACATCAAATGTATGCAGACATCAAAAGATGTCTACCCAGGGGCAACTGATATCAGATCCTTGGAACATAATTTGGCATATCTGCCAACGACACTTCGCGTCCTCCTAGAAAACCTTTTAAGTGGGGAGTCAAAGGATGTGAAAGTTGCTTCTATTGGTCAGTGCATGATTCAGATGACCAGACCGAGGGTTGTCATTGCACCAATACCATTAGGACTTGGAGTACAAATGCATCACCAGTTTGGGTCAAGGTTTTTGATTGAATGATTGGCAAGTCATGGCATTTGTGTTTCATATTCAGAGGTGGTCACTTTCTCAAAAAGTGCAGCGTGCTTTCCAGGGACTCATATCCCAATGTCTGGACATTTTGGACAATATATTGCAGATAATGTTGACCACAACTTGCGTACGTTGGATGGACATGGTACCTTCCATGGCATGGGCATGGTCGTAGCCGTTACCCTTGAGTTAGCACAGCAACATGTCATTCCACCGCTAGAGTTAGGCAGTAATAATGTCCATAATGCAAAAATTGCTATTCACTACTACAAAGCAGTAAAGGGCAATAGGGTACCTTTGGTTTATGATAAACTACCTGTTGTTAGTGTGGCTGACATTTGGAAACACCTGGACGTAATGTGGAAAGTGTCCTGGCCGTTGCGTCCTAATCGCCCCGGTTGGTCTGGAACCATGCAAGCCATTTGCAAAGGAGTTCATCCGGGAAAAGCATCAATCCACTTTCTCCAAATGCTAGATATGGATCCAACTGACATGAGTTGTATTTATTCAACCTTGCACTTCATTGCTTCGGAAAACCAACGTCATGGTTCAACACCAATTGTCACCTTCGATCAGCCACTTTGGTGGAAGGCCAAGACAATCATGGCTCAAGAAGGCGAGAGAAGTGATTTAGTGCAAATAATCTTGATTCTAGGTGGCTTCCACACAACAATGAGCTTCCTTGGTTGCATTGGTCACCTCATGCAGTCATCGGGGTTAACAGACGTACTGGAGTTGGTGTATGCTGAAAATGCTGTAACGCACATGTTGACTGGAAAAGCGTATGCCAGAGCTGTACGTGGACATTTCCTGGTTGATGCAGCACTTAATGCAATGGTTCTGTCAACGGCGTATGGCATTCCTATCTTAGAGGTGAGTGAAGGAAATATAGATAATGCAGTAGTAACGTGTGATGATATTGAAGCAGCTCTACGCCATTTTGATGTTGTTATCAAATATGACTCTAGACTTGAATCAGTGATATCCGATGATGTGTTTGAGCGGATAAATGAGAAGTTAGAATCAGATAAGTCAATGATTGTAAGTAGTCCAACAGGACGTTTATGGGTGCAGTACATGCATATGGTAGACCTGCTAAAGATTTTTCTCAGAGCTCAGAGGACGGGTGACTTTAAGCTGTACTTGAAGTCACAGATATGCTGCCCATCTTTGCTGCTGCCGGGCATTGCCATTACACAAAATTGGTATATTTGCATCTGCAGGACATGGTAAAACTAGAGAGTACAAGGCCAGACATTTATCAGAAGTTCATGACCGGACTATTTGTAGTGCGAAGATCTGATAGGTACTGGGCTGGTCTTGCTAGTGACCTTGTCATAGAACAGTCATTGATGCGGACCATCAAGACCACTGGGGGCCTCACTCGTGGGCGGGGGATGGATGAATTACAAAGGACACGTTGGCTTTTAGCACACCCTGTGTGTGCAGAAATCAACGAGGCCATGCAGGAGCTAACGGAAGCAGAATACCAAGTCTCGGAGCAACATAAAGACATGTCTGAAGCCAGGAAAGTTCGGGATCACACAGATTGTTTGACTATTTTAAAATATTTTCAAGATTACTGTCCATTTATGTCAAATGATGAATTATATAATACTGCCACTGGAATTACAGCTGATCCCACTTGTAATCAACACAAGGCATTGGAAGTTGGAAATGCCATAATACAGAAAATGGAAGGCCACGATGCATTCGAGTTTTCATTCAGGAAAAAAGATCAAGTGGTATGTATGGGAGGACATGTCGTATCGAGTGATGGTGATAAGCTTTCTCTTGACCCACAGCTCCTTTTTCAGCGCCTTTTAATTGTAGCAAATAATAGTGAATGCAATCTAGACACTGCTTTAATGCACGAGCTGTCTACATATCCACCATCTCTATTTGACAAACATGGACATCTCCGAGAAGCGAATAAGCCGCAGCTAGCAGAGGCATTGAATTCTGCAACCTCTACTACGAGCAGCACCAAATGCCAAGAAATAACACCAGAATACACTGTTTTTGATGGCGGATCATTAATCCACCGATTTCTTTGGAAGAAAGGTAGCAGCGTCAATGACATTGCCGCGATGTACATGGAGTATGTAAAAACATTCAACCACCCAACTGTTGTGTTTGATGGATATATTTCAGGACCATCGATTAAGGATATGACTCATCTAAGACGGACAAAAGGTGCAGTGGGGCCAAAAGTTATTTTCTCAAGTGACATGACACTCAAGTCAAAGAAGGATCATTTCCTGGCAAATTCAGCCAATAAACAAAACTTCATTGATATGTTGTCCAAAAAACTCCAAGAAAATAATGTGAAAACTTTGAATGCCGTCGATGATGCAGATGTTCTGATTGCATTGACGGGGGGTGAGTGTGCCAATTCAGGCATAACTCACGTTATTGGGGAAGACACAGACATATTAGTGTTGTTGTGCCATTTCGCTGATCCTGATCTCCACAAACTTATCTACAGATCGGATAAGCCAGGGAAGCCAGACAGGGTTGGAAAATGCATCGTTTGGGACATCAATTTTCTGCGAGCTGAAATTGGCGATGATGTTCCTCGATACCTACCTTTAATTCATGCAATAGGTGGATGTGACACAACATCACGTTTATTCGGCATAGGCAAAGGTGTTCCTCTTAGAAAGATGCAGTCCAGTTCTTCATTCATGAATCATGCAAAGGAATTTTGCCACACATCTACTAAGGTCGGAATTCAGGTGTCTGGTGAAAAGCTATTGGTATGTATGTATGGTGGTGGTGAAACTGATACATTGGACGCATTGAGACTTCGAAAATTTCGAGAAAAAGTGGTTAAGAGTATTTCATCTCTGCAGATTCAAAATCTGCCACCAACGTCTGATGCAGCCAAGTATCATAGTTTTCGCGTTTACTTCCAAGTAAAGTTATGGACGAAGGAGCAAGAGATCTTAAAGCCAGAGGATTTCGGATGGCAGATTCACCAGGGGAAATTTATTCCCAGAACAATGGATAAGCTACCAGCCCCTGATTGCATTCTGAAAGTTATTCGATGCCAGTGCCGAGGAGAATTTGCGACATTGCGATGCAGCTGCAGAAAGCATGGCCTACATTGTACATATGCATGTGGTGAATGCAAGGGTACCAACTGCAGCAACATTCCAAGTTGTCAAGCTGTAGATCTTGCAGAATTTGACGACATAGACGTTGGTCTTGTGTAAAGATAATATGAGTATGTTGGACCTTGCCGTCCATTGAGAAAATGACGGATGTAACTGTTTGTATATAATAAACCATTACTAAATTCATCATACTGATTCAACAAATCATAAAACTTGGATTAAATTTACTTGAATATTGGAAGATTGATAATTGACGTCATGATGACGTCATCAAGAGGCGTAGTAACGGATCTACTGTTAGCGGGATGTCATATAGCGATCATATCACGAAATAACAGTTCTTTGCTATCACTTTTATTTATGTAGTTAAGACATTTTATGGGTCTCCAGTCAAAGATACGTAAGATATTCAGCTTAATAATTGGTTTTAAGTGGTCCTATTAAATTCTGTGAAATAGTCCTTTACCGGGATAGAATTTTTAGGAATTTTTTATTTTCTGGTAGGTGAGGACCAGTAGCATTACATAAAACCAAAAAAGCTTCTGTTGCAATTTGTTCTAGGTATATCCCTATATTGACTGGACTATCAGTGCATCTTAATCATTAAGATTTAACCTTTTACTGATATGTTCTCACGTCGCGACATTCCAGGGGACCGTTCATAGTTAACTGATGTGCATTTGTAAGGGATAACTAATCTCATCTCTCGATAGCTATTCAAGTGATCTAATATGCCACTCGTAAACTATACAGGTAGTTTTAAGCTTTTTTCATACCGCTAAAGAAAGATATTCAGGCTTTAGTAGCTAAATGGTTGAGATTTCTACACCCATGATGGCTCTCATGATTTACTTTTCATCCAATCAGATAAAACATAGCATGCCAGCCTCGATATATACGCTTGGTCAGAGGTGCCAGCTATAGTTTGGCCATTTTGTATAAAAGCAATTATACTGAGGTAAGTTGTTGAATATTTTAAAACTAATTTAACTAGAAGTTGTTGCTGCCTATGGCAGCAACAACTTCCAGTTAAATTAGTTTCAAACTATTCAACGGGATAAGGATTACATAATAAAGAATGTAATACATTGGCACTTGCATGACATTACTCACTATCGCCTGAGGAGACAAAATGGTGGCGATCACTGTTCAACATTTACGCTATATTACAAAGCAGGCAATTTTGATACCGGTAAGGAAACGTGACAGGATATGAATGATATGGAATCGATAAACCATAATCTATCGGTGCAATACAACATCTGAGTTGAGATTAGCATCCCTTTAAAACGATGTCTCATACAACCACGACCTCAAGTAAGGCAGTTTTCAAAGTCCAAACCAGTTATTGCCTAAAATGACCTAAGTGAAACCGAGTGACAAATCAGAAAGTAAGAGGATAAATAAGTGCGACCTTTGCGATATATTTGCATTCGTTTTACATATCGACGCTATGACAACCACTATATGTTGATAATTAAATCTCACATTCCAGCGCAAAATGGCAATCTCAAATAAAAACAGATCTTCTACTTCACAGGCAAATATAATCCACGCGGCTTGGTTGTTTTTGAGAAGCAATTAGACTGTATATTTAAAAAAAATAGAAACAGCTGAGCGGTAGGCCTACGGTGATGAGAACTCTGTTTTGGGGAAATGGATAAATCCGATCTGGCGATCAAGTATATGACGTCATAATTTATAACATCTCATGTTAGTTTTCCAGAATGCATTGCTCATACTACTTGTGGCTGGTAACACGTGACTTTACCATTAGAATCAAATAAAAAGCACAGTTTATATGAAGAACTAATTTCATAATATTATTGAAGTTATACATCATTGGAAAGCTAAGCCAATTTTCCATACATTTCTGTATTATTTTTTTATACCGTGCCAAAAGATTTGGCGCCGTCCGTCTGGGCGGGTTGGCCTGTGGGTGGATGGGTGGACGGGCGGGTGAGCGGGAGGGCGTACGGGCGTACGGGCGACAGAGTGGTTTCCAGATGATAACTCCGTTACCATTTGTTTGATTGCATTGAAACTTCATAAGGTGGTTGGACTAGGTCTTGGGAAGAAATCTATCGAAATCAACGATGATCTGACATCCAAGATGGCTGCCAGCCACCGTCGGCCAGCTTGAAAATTGGTTTCCGGATGATAACTCTGTTACCGTTTATCGGATCGCTTTGAAACTTTATAGGGTAGCTGAACTAGGTCTGGAGAAAAAAAACCTATCGAAATTGACGATGATCTGACGTCCAAGATGGCCCCCAGCCACCGGCGGCCATTTTGAAAATTGGTTTCCGGATGATAACTCTGTTACCGTTTATCGGATCGCTTTGAAACTTCATAAGGTGGTTGAACTAGGTCTGGCGAAGCAACCTAACGAAATCGATGATGATCCGAAATCCAAGATTGCCGCCAGCCACAGGCGACCATCGTGAAAATATTTTTCCGGATGATAACTTGATTACCCATTATCGGATCGCTTTGAAACTTCATAGAGTGGTTGGACTCCGTCTGAGGAAGAAACCTGTCGAGTTTGACAATGATACCACGTCCAAGATGGCTGCCAGCCACCGGTGGCCATCTTGAAAATTAGTTTCGGGATAATAACTCTGTTCCCGTTTATCGGATTGCTTTGAAACTTTATATGTTGGTTGGACTACGTCTGGAGAAAAGAACTATCGAAATTGACGATGATCCTACCTCCAAGATGGCCGCCAGCTACGGGCTGCCATCTTGGAAGTTGGTGTCTGGATGATATCTCGGCTACCATTTATCGGATCACTTTCTAGGGTCGTTGGAATATGTCTGGTGAAGAAACTTATCGAAATTTACGATTATCCGAAATCCAATATGGCCACCAGTCAGCGGCAGCCATCTTGAAAATTGGTTTCCAGACGATACCCCTTGACCATTTAGCGCATCGCTTTGACACTTCATAAGGATGACTGGTCTGACGGGTCTGAAGAAGAAATACTATTTTCTGATAGCTCTCATTCATTGGTGTGTCATCAAGGCGGGGTATTACGCGCTGTTTGCGCAGCTCTTGTATAGTTTTGTAAAATGTAATACAGTTGATTGTAATTTTAAAATAGCCGCTATTGTACACTTTCGTAAGGCTTTCGTATGTCATTTTGATTGTGATGTCAGCTAGCAGGCATGTGACGTATTTGTATATTGGAGAAGTGGAGACTAGCATGAGATGCACATGCACCATGATGGCGGAATATCAACCCATATTCTGGAGTAGGTAGACGTCTTCGCCCTATCCTCACTCTTGTTTTTTTAAACATAATTTATTGTAAAATCTATACAATGGGATTGGGCACAAGTTCTGGCAACTTATTCACTCTTGTTGAACAACGTACACCCCACTCCACCCCGCCCCCTTACACCCACATCCGATGAACGATTCCTGGGGACATCCATGCATGCGTAAAGGTAAATAAACAAGATTATATGTTGATATGTTAAATTAGAGGCAGTTTATTATATTTTAATTTGGCGGTCGAAAAACCGCCGTATTTTCAGCACCAAAATCTCACAAATAAGACACGCTTCGAGTTTTTGTAGAAAATATTACAAATAATTTAAATATAGGATATTGAGATTTTGCATTACGCATTAATTTATGCCATATACAGTATGTTACATATTTACATGTGTTAAATAGCATTAATTTACATTTGTATTAACATTATAAAATATGTTTTACTTTTTGTAATTGTAGTCTTTACCTATAATTCATAAATTTATAAAATGTTGCATAATAATTCTCTCTTTCTGTAGATACAGTATTATATTTAATTTAAGGATTCGCTCTTTTCGATACACAATTTTAAAATGTACACTTATAAACTGTAATTATCTAATTAATTAATTAAGTCTATGAAACATGATTCAGACGAGCGAATGTATTATTTGTGCGACAACAGCTGATTATTTTGAGAATGGTATTGCTGATAGATGTTGCTGTCTTAGACTGCAACGGCTGTCAGCAGCAGTATTCGCAAAATAATCACGGTGTTTGCTTCCAGCAACTACTTCATAAGATTACAACCATAATAGATGAGTTATTTGGTCATAGATCATACTGTTTGGTCCCTGGATATGGCTGGTACGCGGGGCTGGATAGTAAATTAAATCGTGTGGATTTTAACCTAAAGGGAAAATGTGTTCTTAGGTATGGCCTAAGGGAGACAATCATGACGTTGGGCACCGTATTGGATCTCGCCAAGGCTCGGAGATACAACTAGAAACATCCGTTGACTTTTTTATCGAAGGTTGGTGGGTATACAATACAATAAAATATATTTAAATAAAAAAGTCGACAGTATTATCTATATGACGAATACATTTTCGGTGTATGGTTGATTTTGATTAGATTTGATTTTTCTATCACATTTTGGCGAGTATTATCAGACCCATATGGACGGATTGCGCAGAACTGTACATTTCTTTAAGCGTGCTCCACACATCCCTTAACAAACCTCACACCCAGTAGTGAGCACAGGCCTTTTCAGAGTATCCATCAATCATATGACGTAATAAACACCTGCGCGACGTGTAGGATGACGTCATAATTAATACCGTCAAGCCTGACGTAGATAAGTTCGCCAGGAGGGCTTAATTGATGACGGACTACGCGTTGTTGTAGAGAAATATATGTCTTTACTATTTAATAAAGATGCTATCGAACATTTTGAAACTAATTTGACTGGCCGCCTTTGGTGCCACAGGTAGCAACAGCGTCCAGTCAAATTAGTTTCAACATATTCAACAGCGTAACAGTATAATTTTCTGGAAGTTTATAGACAGGCAGTTCAGGGATGGATCGATACCAACACGGCGAAGTGTGGCTGGAGCTTATCTAAACATGGGCTGGGAATTACTAAAACGGGAAAGGTCCATTACGCGTGGAAGTATTAACTAACAAATCCGCATACCCATACGCGTGGCGCTGAACATCTGCTAACATTAGTTTCTAAGAGCCCACCTCTTACTCGGGTAGAAACAAACGGCATACACAGTCGTTCCTGTGTCAGTTAGCGTCATCTCATATATATATACATATATATATATATATATATATATATATATATATATATATATATATATATATATATATATATAAGATATGGTTTGATGTCAAAAGGTGGCTGTTCCTGGGACCACCCGTCGAAAGGAACAAGCGTGCCTTTGGTTGAAAAAAAGACAGATGATTCCCCTGGGTATGTTTTGGGGAGGTTTGACTATATTAAGTGGCTTTAATAAAGTAGGTTGTTGAATACACATATTTTCGATAACATCCATACCCTGTTATAACGGCCACCATATGGACAAACACAAGGAATCACAAACAACCGATGGCTCATTGTTAACTCTTTCACCGATTAATTCCCCGCAACTAATTTTCAAGGTAACCATACAAGAAAACTGTTGAATATTTTGAAATTAACGTAACTGCTTCCAGACAAATTAATTGTAAAATATTCAAAAGAATAAGTTTTAAATCGTAATGAATATAATTTTTTCTGGTATTTTACGGTGGTAGGGTTATACACGTTATTTCCTATGGTAGGTTGCTTTTGTGGTGAAATGATCGCGGTTCATTAGGACGTGTGCTCTTATGAACACACGTCTTAAAGAATCCCCATCATCTAACCACCACCCCAGAGAAGGGGACAGGAGAGGTAGGAGGGGAGGGGGAAGGGGAGGAGAGGTGAGGAGATGGACAGGGTATTGGAGGAAGAAGGGGGGAAGAGGGAGGTGGGGTGGGGAATAGACGAAGAGATCGAGAAGAGGGAGGGAGCAGAAGGGATGGAGCAGAGGGGAGGGAGTAGAGAGGAGGGGGAGGGGTTGGAGAAGGGGGAGGGAAGAGGGGAAGGAGACGAGGGGAGGGAAGAGGGGGAGAGGATGGGTGGATAAGAGGGGAGGGAGAAGTGGGGAGGGGAGAGAGGTAGATAGTGGAGGGGAGAGAGGCGGAGATGGAGATAGTGGAGGGAGAGAAGGGAGATAGGGAGAGAGGGAAGGTGAGAGGGGACAAAGGGAAGGAGAGGGAGCAGTGGAAGGGGAAGAGGGATGAGAGGAGCGAGAGGCTGGAGAAAAGGGATGGAGGGATAGGGAAATGGCGAGAGATGTTGGGGGGGGGAGAGGTATGGAGAGGTAGAGAGGGGGGGGGGAAGAGGTATGTGAGGGAGAGTGGAAGGGAGAAAGGGTTGGGGGAGGGCTGGTGAGATGGGTGGAGAGAGGGAAAGGTAGAAGCAAAAACATACAAACGGCTTTAGTTATATATAAAAAGAGAGAAACATACAAATAGACACAGTACGTCATGACAGAGATCAGAATAATCATTCACAGATTTGTCAATAATACAAATGCCATGTTATAGTAATTTACCAAAAAATACATTAAACAAAAACAGCATCGTACAAAAAATAATACAGTGATATAAAACATTTGGCACATATTTATGAATTCTTTCAGTCAGGCGAAATTCTCTATAACGTTTGAAAAAATGCATGTTCAATCCTTTGACACTCATTGCTCACAGCAGCGTGTCCTCCATACTGCCTCAGAATGCTGAAGCATATCTCGTGTTTGTGCGCGCGCTGTTTGCACGTGTTTATGGTGTTTCACCTGCCGGACTATATTCTTTAACCCTTTAACACTTAATTTTTTTCAATTTTTTTTCAATTTTCTTATAGAAAATGTCCATTTGCAGACCAAGAGCAGACTTTTTTTGAAAATTTATCACTGGAATGACTGACTGAATCGAGCCAGACATTCCAGTGATACATTTTTTTAAATAGTCTGCTATTAACATTTCTGAAGGCCACTGCAGAGGCCGTTTTGGCTGATATGAGAGTTAAAGGGTTAATGACCAACTTTGGCTAAAAAATCTAAGAAGAATTAAACATTTCCTTGTTAAATCTCCATTTTGTAAACCACGATAAGACTTTTGTTTTAAAAGGTTTACCTCTAGAATGATTTGCTCTGTTGCTCAGGCAGTTATTCCAGTAGTAAATCTTCAAAAATATTCTTCACATTGCCTTCCAATTGACATTTGTCAAGACTACTGCAAAGGCCAGTTTTGGCCGACTTTGTCATGAAGTGGTTAACATGATGTTTTAAGGAAATTGCCGTGTTTAAAATGGGCACGCGAATTTATGTGATATAATATCAAATCCCACTGAAAATGCAAACCTGGCACTCTTATACACTTAACGGTTTCCACTGAAATATCATATCGAATTACTGAAATATCTACTTATGCTATTCATTTCACTGGCAGCACCTTTTCCAGCATAACTGTGATTCAAATGCGGATATGATAAGGGTAGATAAAACAGCAGCTTGCTATACAAAAGATGTTAAAAATATCACAAATTTGCTGAGTATTGTAAAATTGGACGTAATATGTCTATATGATGACATAGCAAATGCATGCACATTTTGTCATCGCAGTCTCAGTAGTGGCACGAGGCACGTGCTGCCACTAATTTACACGGCAGGTAGGTGCAATTCATGAATCCATTTCCTCTCTCAATCAACTATGCGACGTGTATGCTGACGTCATAATCGTGACGCCACGTATGATTCGATTAAGCCCATCTTTAACGCTTAATTGTCCGACACGATGTACGAATTGTACGTTTTTGCTATTTAAGAAACCTGCTATTGAATATATTGAAAGCAATTTGACCGGGCGCTGTTGCTGCCACAGGCAGCAACAGCACCCCGTCAACTTAGTTTCAGAAATAGTTAACAGCTTATCTGTATAGTTTTCTGGAAATTGATAGTCAGTGAGTTCAGGGATCGATCGATCCCAACACGGGCGAGGTGTGGGTGAAGCTTAGCTAGCGGTTGGCGGGTCGGCTCATTGTACGCAACACTGAGGTGTAAATATCTATCAAATCTGTCTGTTTGAGGCAGGTAATCACCACCAGGCGGCAACTTCGCTGGCGCGCATACCTGTGATGAACCACATGTCTGCATGAACGGTTGTCGAAAGTCAAATCAGATGAACTTAAAATCATCAGCATTTTTATTATTATTGAGATTTCAATGCAGCTACAGACAAAGACTTCAAGGCATCAGTATTTGATGTATCCTGATTAATGAACGGTTACATTAAACATAGAGAAACTGTTTTGAGATTCTTGCCTAGAAAATAAGTTATCACACATTAGGAATGTCCAGTTGCTCAACCATTCGTAAATGATTCATTAGTAGAGAAAACGAGGTAAGTGTCAAATTGGGATAAATGTCAGATAGAAACGCCTCGCCCTACCCATAAATCGACGTAATACATACAGGAACACACGCAGTTATGTGGGCATAGTGGTAAGGTACTAACTGAGAAAACCCTGTTTAAGAATATAAATTGTTTCGTTAATAACCAACCAGGTTTAATTTAGTCATCAAATACGTGGCATCAGACAATTTTCGAGGTAATGAGTTTACGATATAAATGCACTGGATTACACTAATTATATATGATATTCCTTTAACGTGTTAGGACATGTTTATTCATGCATGGACAATATGACTATCACTAGCATAATCATAGACACAATAGCTCCCACACACAATCATTATACAACGACTAGAATACGTTGGGCAAGTAAGTATAAGTCATTCGATCATACCCCAGGGCTTTGTAACATAATATATATATATATGTATATATATATATATATATACATATATATATATATATATATATATATATATATATATATATATATATATATATATATATATATATATATATATATATATATATATATATATATATATATATATTATATATATTATCCCATATTTAGATGTATCTGTTGTGTTTTCAACGTGCCCATCATTTGGATACACAACTATAGGTTTAGTAATGGGACACTATATATAACCATTTTCAGCGCATCTGCAACGATTCCTGTCGCAAATCATTGGTCAATTCATTTCAGTGGAACATCATTGACCAATGAATTGAGAGATTCCCATTTGCAATGGAGATGAGAAGTGTACTAACGTGATTTGGAGCTTGAGATGAAGAACACGTTTTCCAGACGCCAGCCATACAACAAACCACATCGCCAACTTGGCGGCAAGGCAAGGTAATAGAGGGTCTTGTCATAGTCGCATACGTCACAACTTAAATGACCACTGTGACGTAATGATCTCAATCATGTTACTAAAAACGTATGTCACGTTTGCGAAGTGTATGTCTTTGACGGATTAAAAATTTAACGAGCATTCTGTTGAATAGACAACGTCAGCCACTGGTCAAATTAGTTGCAGAATAGTAGACATCTTTACCTGTATAATTACAGTGATATTGAGATTCTGGGAATTCAGTGTTCATGCACACATCAATTCCAACACGCATAAAATCTGGGCGGCGCTTAGCTAGAGATGGGCGTGGCATAGCGAGAAAGAATCATTTCCTCATTCAGGCAACATTTGCAGAGGCAGACGGATATGTTTGCTGGAAGCCCTTTGTAATCCGGTGTAATTTGGAAAGTAACTTCAACTTTGTCCTGACACATCATTTCCCAATCACATTGGTACATCACTTTAGTTCTACGAGACGTCAGATCCTATTTGCCCTGATCATAGCGTGACATCCATTCATGTCTCTGTGTTCTTCTCGATCCAGTAATACGGCAATACTATTAGAGTACATTTCACTATATTTCATGCATGACTTCAGTTTTAACTTCATCTAACATTTCCACAACATTGGCACTATTTGATCACGCGACGGAATAGATCACGTGTGATATTTAACGTCACACAGGAGTTGTATTCTCTTCAAAGTCTGTAAAATCAGAATGGTCAATACAATAGCTTCCTGACGTAGTCGTGGTGTCATCGTCATCACCATTAATACTGTCGACAGTCAAACTGGGCATTGTAAATCGAACACATCTATTGTTATTTGGGTTCTTACTACTGCTATTATTATTATTGTTAGTATTTAACACAGATGGTTGTTTTGTAGCTGCTTCTGTCATATACGGATTACTAGACCTCTGCTTATTATACGTGTCTTTTAATCGTATTGGGATGGAATCGTTTAACGTCCTTTTGGGAACTGTCGCAGCCGAGTTGTACCCGGCAATGTTTCTAAGGCACGAGTTCCTTTGGAGATTCTCTAACGAACAATGCACGACTGGCGAATTTAAATCGTTATAATTCCGCGAATATGCTACCGCTAGCTCACTCACTGAACTCGATATGCTATCGTCTGTACACGGGGTGTGGTCTTGTCCTCTGGGTGATATAGTTCTTGGAGAATTTGACGCGAATGTGGATAAGGCCGGATGCGGGCGCTTATCATAAGAGTGAGGTCGTGGATTAACCCGGATTTGATTCCAGTTTTCGTGGGTCGGTCTATCATCCTGCGACTGCTGTAACAAACCGCTCATATCTACGTAATCCCCATCGACTGCCTCGTGAGGTGCGTTGGGAGAATGGACGACGTTATCTGAAATACATGAAGAATAACATGTCAGACTAATAAGTAACCCTTTAATACTTAGATTTGGTCAAGAAATTTAAATTATTTATTGATTAAATGTCCATTCTTCAGACCAAGAGAAGACTGTTTTTGGAAATGTACCACTGGACTAGTTGGGTCCGTTATCGGGCAAGTCATTCCAGTGGTACATCTTCAAAAATTGTATTATCTGGGCCTGCAAGTGGATATTACTCAATGCCACTTCAGAGCCCTGTCTTGGCCGGCCTCACCCTGAAAGTTTAAATGGCTCATTGAAAAGTCTATCGCATCAAACAGCCGCTGCATACAACCCACCAACGAACCATACACATATCCAAAGCACCAAGCTAGGAAACTAATACAACTAATCCACCAACTGATCAATCAAGGAACAAGCTAACAAGCAAACAAAAAATAATCATTCAATCAAGCAAAACCGCAACGAATCAACCATTCAATCAAGAAGCAATCAATGAATAGCTTAATTAACCGATAAACTAACTGACAAATCAAAGCAATGCAACACACAAAATGATACTACAGTCAAAAACTTAACCAGCCATTTAGCCAGCCAGTCAGACAGAAAGCCAGCCATGCAGCCAGCCAGACAGCCAGCCAGTCAATCGACCTGTCACATGGACAGTTAACGAGCAACTACGCAAATTTCCTGTCAAACCAACTGCTCCTAGGGTAGTCCAACTTATCAAACACTAGGTCGACTGACTGGCACACCCAGAGATCGAGTAAGTAATGGTCAATAAGCACACACGGTGGTGGATTATCACCAGTGCTTTGCAGTTGCTACCCCACTGCAGCACTATCATATGTTCGAGAACAATCTATTAGACAAAAAGACTACTTCCAGTTGCTGCAGAACAAACTCGTTCGTAAATGACACCAAACCAGAGGTCATTCGCGTATACCTATCCGACACGCCAGAAATGAATGACGACGGCACAGCCCATTGGGCCACAGAGAAGTGGAGGAAGAGCAGAATCTCTGGTACCCCCCCCCCATGTGCAGCTTTCCATAATGATATGCAATTGTAACAGCTGGGCCGCTCCAAAGGCCCTTTTGAACAGACTTGTTGCATGTCACCGTAGACATCTGCGAGCGATTACAAATCACCACTGACCGCACAGTATAATGTGCCATGGTAGTGATGGCCATTGTTCTGACAAGTTCTTAGATTACCGTAAAGTAACTATGCTCAAATGCACTAGGAGTTGCAGTGGTAGGTGTCATCACGTACCAGGCACACAAAGAACGCCAACATTAACTAACTAAGTGTTTTGCGACCAGACCTCAAAGAACGTAATACAATACCACACAAGACGAGAAGAAATCTAACGGAGATTAGGACGCTCGTAGTGGACACGACACAGTGGAGAGGGGTTGCAGCTAAACGTTTGCAAGTCTTCATCTGCATAACACAGTAACTCGTCATCATCATCATCATCATCATCAATTCGAGAACATACCTTGCTCCTCTAATGAACAATGGCCTCTGGCGGATCCTTCATCACTTCCCCCACGGCCACTGTCACTGGTACCTGAGGCTTCGCTGACATCACTGACTGCGTCATCAGGATTTCGCTGACCACCTGGATGGCGGGCAACCTGTAGAAGACAACAACGATATAATTATTGAAACTGGATACAACAATGCAATTAAAATGCAAATTGTGGTGGTGGTGGCCGCCGCCGCCTCAGCCGTCATCGTTTTTTGTTGTGATTGTTGTTGTTGTTGTTGTTGATGTTGCTGTTGTTGTTGTTGTTTCTACTGTTGAGATTAGTACATCGGTCATCGTGTCGTGACCTCCCTTGCGCCCTCTCTCCCTCCGTCCGCCTTTCCCTCCATCCCTCTCTCTCCATCCCTCCCTCCCTCCCTCCCTCCCTCCCTCCCTCTCTCTCTCTCTCTCTCTCTCTTTCTCTCTCTGTCCATCCTTGTCAACCCGCGGGACCCGACAATCTGAACGGGTGGTAAATAATGGTGTCTCTAGCAGATAAGGACTGAGTAAATATAAGAGTCGATGCAAACAAGATGCGACAATATGTTGCATTCAGATTTGTCAAGACCGAGCCCAATAGTGCGTCTAAGTGTACTCCCACTCTGAGTGCATGCAGGGGAGCGTGTTTACGGATCGCATAGGTTAGACGGCTATACAGGTAAACGGAAGCCATTATTTGTACGCGATTACTCTCAGTTTAAAGCCAGTGTGCCTATGCATTGTACACTCGTACTTACGCTGAATCTGATAAAATAGCACGCCCACGTCCCACAGTTGTCACCCCACCCACCCATTCGGTCACCACATGGCTCTTACTAAGGTGTTCAAAAATTCAATTACAATTTAATAAATGTTGTATTAAATATTTTGAAACTAATATGGCAGGGAACTGTTGCTGCCGCTGGCAGCAATAGGCCCCTGTTAAATTAGTGTCAAAATATTGAGCAGCTTACGTGTACAATTACTCTAAAATTTAGATTCTGGGAAGACAGACATCAACGGGTTAAGTACCAGGGCTGGGGTAACTGTAACTTGTAACTGTAACTGGCTGTAAGTTAGTTACATTCTTCATGTAACTGAAGTAACCTGTAACTGAAGAATTTTTGCAGTTACAGTAACTGAAATGTAGCTCGTTACATTGCAAAAGTAACTGACATTTCAGTTACTTTTCAGTTACTTTTCAGTTACATTTCAAACTTGTAACAAATTCGTTATGACTTTCTTCATTTGCAGCATAGTACCTCTTATACATTTGCCACTCCAATATCCCAATTCCAATGTAATCATTCAGGTAAGCTGTTGAATACATTGAATATATTTACTGGAAGATGTTGATGCCATAGGCAGCAACTTTATTTCCAAGCATCAGTGATATTTATTTTTTTCAATTTGCCAGTCGGTCCATTGGTAAATTTTCAAATATTAATCTTGTAGCCTGCAACATATATTTCCTGGGCCAAAAGTTAGATTTTCTTTACCAATCATGGCAATTAAAGGGTTAACCCATTCTATATCTGTATGTGATATTTACTACATGCTATTATTCTAAAGATATGTCTGTTGGCAATGATAATCTGACTGAATGTTATTGGTATATCAGGCAGCAAGAAGCTTTAATTGCCAGTCCAGCAGAGAATAGAGTTTAAGCTTCTCCTCCTGACCTGGAAATGTCTGCACAATAGATCCCCCGAATGCATGCAAGACATGCTAACACCCTATGACCCTGGCCGCATACTTCGGTCTAGAGACCACCAATTGCACTGCGTCCCACGATCAAACTTACGCTCCTGTGGGGATAGAGTCTTCAGCGTTGTTGCCCCTAAACTATGAAATAAACTGCCTCTTGCTATAAGAATATGCAAATTAATAGAAAATTTCAACAAAACACTAAAGTCTCACCTATTCACAAGCGCCTATGAAAATTAGTTTATCGAGATATGCCGCTATATAAATGCCGTATTATTATTATTATTATTATTATTATTATTATTATTATTATTATTATTATTATTATTATTATTTTTGATCAAAATCTTATACAGCTTTTACATTAAGCTACTTTAGAAACAGGCTGTTTATTAACTCATTATAGAATTAAGTTACTTAACTTTTAAAGCTCAAATTTGTTTTTAAAATTTTTAGTTTTCTCATAGTAAATGCCCATTTCCAGACAAATAAGATTATTTTAGAAAAGTTACCTCTGGAATGACTGGCGTGGTTATTGAACCAGTCATTCCAGTGGTAAATTTTCAAAAATACTCTTATATTTGTCTAGAATTGTACATTTCTCAACACCACTACGAAAGCCATTTTGTTCAGCTTTAGTGGTAAAGGGTTAACCACCAAATGTTGAATTGTAAAGAAAGTTAAATTCTGTCTCAGTATGTGTGAACAGCATGTCCAGTTCTTTTGTTTATATGATATTGATTAGGCCAGCTTAGGACATCATTGCTCAGCAATTATACTCAAGCTACGGTCAAGTCACATAGGCGTGCTGATAAGGATCAAAGGGCAGTGTCGTTGATAAAGGTCACGCCATCAACCATTTTGGTATAGCAGACAAATGTGTAAAGGCTGTGGAATGAAAGTAGTGTACTGGAAAAGCTGTTGAATATTTTGAAACTAATTCGACCTGGAAAAAAACCCGTTGCTGCCATATGAAGCAACAGCTTTTGAAAGTAAAATTAGTTTAAAGTACTCAGCAGATTACCTGATCAGAATGACTTTGCCATTGCAACATTTGAAAGTAATAAATTATTTTCAAAATACTTTAATTCCTATTTTACATTAAGCGTGCATCAAAGCTGATGGACATTTTGAAGCTAATTTCACTGGAAACTCTTATATTGCCCCATGGTAGACGGTGGATTATCTTATCATAGAAAGGCAATGCTCTAAGAAAGTGTGTTGAACATTTTGAAAATAATATCCCTGAAAAATTCTGATACCTATGACAACAATGCTTTCAGTCAAATTAGTTTCAAAAGACCCAACCAATTATTTCTCACAATAAGATTAATCTTTTTTTATCTGACCTGCATGGTTGAAAGGGTTGGAGGAACATATATGTATGCACATTTTACGATGAAAGCATCTTATTATTTTGGAAACAAGTTGAATGAAATTTGTTATTGCATATTGCAGCAACAAGATACAGGCAAATGGCTTTTAAAATTTTCAGCAGGTTTCATATTTTATATCTGAAATGGATTCAGTTCTGTCAGTAATATTCAATATATCAGTGGTTACAGTTGTATTTTGTTTCTACTATATATCTCAAATTAGTTGTCTGCATTACAGTTTTTATGATGACATTCGTGTTCATGTAGTCCTTCATAGTATTTATCAGACAAAATAGCTAAGTTAGTTACATTATGCAAAGTAACTGAAGTGTAACTAGTTACATTGCTCAACAGATGTAACTTCCTACAAAAGCAGATGTATCTGATATATAAGCATGAGACGAACACAACACGCGACCAATTACATTATCATTCCCCATCTACATCACTCCCACAAACACCCATCCCAACCCTCCATCCCACACCTCCGTCCGCAGAGATTGAATATACCATTTGCTATGATCCGTACTATATATCAATCTATGGTCTTGGAATCTATCATAAATTATGCTACGCCATGTCTATGTGACGGGTATCTGAACATGGTGTCCGTCGTAATATAAACTTAACTAACTGAAACACGTATTTCAAATAGCGCACTATTAGACCAACAGCATAGTTAAAACATGCGTTCATCGTAAACAACATACAATGGACGAGGATTCGTCGTTTGAGCGTGTATGCTATGAAGAGGGTTGATAAAACAAGTTTTATTTTTATTTTAAATTCAATTTTATCACTTGGTTTTCGGTCCCTTTCGGTCGGTTCATATAGAGGAAACAACAGCTGTAATAAATGCCTCATTTTATGTATTAGTCAAAGCTGACGTATTTTTCTTAACCGCAAGCACGACAAAATTGCATTTTTTAAAGTTTCATACCGCATAGTTATAGAGGTCAATACGTCCAGTGGTGAGTTTAGAGTTCAGTCAATCGTGTTTTATCCCTTTAACCCTCGAGTTCTGGTGAATAAAATTTAAATTTCCTCATAGAAAATCTCCTTTTGCAGACCAAGAGAAGACTATTTTTGAAAGGTTACCACTGGACTGACTCGCTCGGTTATCGAGCCAGTTATTCCAGTGGTAAATTTTCAAAAATATTATTCTCTTGATCAGCAAATGGAGATTTCCCAATACCACTACAGAACCCGTTTTGGCTGATATGAGTGTTAAAGAGTTAATAGCTTTGCTAAATGCTATACCGGATAGTTACTCAGAATGCCGTAGCGAAATACTTTTCAGAGACGAAATTATTCATTATTTTGAGAACAATTTGACTGAAAGAACTGCGCATAGGTGTAAGAGACTGATGGATGGATGGATGGCTGGACGGATGGATGAATGAATGGGTGCGCGGATAGTTCGTGGGTGTATAGATGGTGGGGGGGGGGTCGATGTGTTTCTGGGTGAATGGATAGATTATTAAACCATGAGTAGCTGTGATGGGGTGTGTATATGATGCGGAATGATGGCCTGAACATATACAAGTTGCATATGTGCAAAAATCCTTTATTGAATATTTTTGACATAATGGAACTTTCCAGTCTTAGCTATGCCCCGCCCATCTTTAGCTAAGCGTCACCCACCCTTTGCCCTGTTGGGATCAATTGATCCCTGAACCGCCTGACTATCAATTTCAAGAAAACTATACAGGTAAGATGTTGAGTATCTTGAAACTAATTTAACTGGGTGTTGTTGTTGGCTATGGCTGCAGCAGCGCCCAGTCGAATTAGTTTCAAAATATTCAACAGCAGCTCTATTATATAATACAGGCATACAATTCGTACAACCACGCTCAGTCCGTCGTCAATTATGCGTTTGTGACGAACTTATCTATGCCATTCGCGACATACTTGATTATCGCAGCATCCTACACGTCGCATAATTGAATATGAGTGATAGATAAACTGGAAAGATCCATTGGATTGGAGGGCAGTATTACCCCTCCCCCAAGTAGCAATATCTTCCAATCAACTTATATTCAAAATATTCAACAGTAGGTTTTATTTTGCTTAGCAACATTTTAAGCTATTTCTGTACTGTACGTTGGATAGACATATTCGCGTTACTATCTCTCAAGCGACAGGGGATAATTGGTTAGTGGCAAAAATAGGCGGAGGAAACCAAAAGACGGACGCGTATGTGGATTGAGGGGTGGGGAGTTATGGACTAAATATAATCCTTTTACTCATTCACTTTAATTCCCTTTATAATTTCGTTATTAATTGAGAAAATGACAAATTAAATGCATTGCGCGCGAGGCGTCGTAACTCGTATATGAGGTATGACCCTATTTACGCACGCATTATATGCTAGACACCGTACTGAATCTTACGAAAGTAAATTGAGTGGAAGTCGTTGCTGGCCTAAGCAGCACAAACTCAGTTATATTCTTGACTATTATTTTCGGAGAACTCTGAATGAAATTGGGTAACCTATAGTTTCATTTACAATAGCGGCATAGCCATTGAAAACATGACAATATAGATTATTCTATAATTTCGTAGTAATGCTTAAATCTCCGCGGCGCCGACCTTCTCCAATGAAGACCTTTATTTAAAAATCTCAGCCGTATGACGATGTTCTCCCGATTAGAGTGAGATAAGTATATTATTACTATTTGGAAACAATGCTGATTGTCGGATTGCCGGATAATACCGATACGGAATGTGATAAGCGGATCAAGTTAACTGTACAGTGCCCATTATTGGCGAAAACTATAAATCTCAGTCTTTCCAATCATTGAACTGATTGAGTAATATCGGTTTAAGAAGATTGTATGTTGGTACACAATCTGGATTAAAGGATATATTCTTTAATACCAAGATCTACTGAATAACTGCACAGTGGGAGATCAATAAAGGCAGTGATTTAGTTGGGGTAAGGCGAGGGCGGGAATGTATACCAATTACGCACGCAACCCGTTACATGGAGGCGGACTTATTACGTTACAATAAAGGCATATTTACTAAACTGAATAACATAGGTGTAATGATTTTTATTTAATTCAAATCTTTTGTTGGCAAGTATTTATAATGCGATATTGGCGATAATCGCGAGAGAGAACAGAGGCATTTCTAAAATCAGATCCGATAAGTTGGATAAGAGAATTATTATTATAGTCAAAGGCCTATATGTAAATATTTCAGGTAGCACAGCAGGCTTTCAAACGCGTTGCTACTGGTAAAAGTTATCGGACTAGGCCTATGTTGAAGTGATCCCTATGCATCGTTCTGGCGATAGACAGACCAGCAGTTTATTAGGTTAGTTAATACATTCGCCAACATCACTCACCCTTTCACCTCATAAATAGCCTAAGAAATGTAACAGCCTCCAACATTCATGTCAAGATGGACGCATGCCGCCCACTAGGACTAATCCCATACACGAATTGAGACTAAACAGATTTAGTTTTAACGTTTAAGGTTAACTAACTCATTTCAAAGTCCAAATGGGTTTAACTAAAATGATGATTATAGGCACATATCAATGGACCTTACATGTTTTAGCTATGCCCCGCCCATCCCTAGTTAAGCTCCACCCACGGATCACCCGCGTTGGGATCGATCGATCCCCAAACGCCTTGACTATCAACCTCCAGAGAACAACACAGATAAACTGTTGAATATTTTGAAACTAATTTGACTGGGAGTTGTTGCTGACTTTGGTAGCAACAGCGTCCTGGCAGATTAGTTTCAAAATATTTTAAAAAAAAATGTATTAAATAGGAAAGAGAGACAATTCGTACAAAAGCAATTAGACCGTCATTAATTATACATTCGTGACGAACTTATCTACATCATTGATGACGCCATTGATTATGACGTCACAATACACATCGCGTAGTTGATTATGACGTCATATGATTGATGGATAAACTGGAAAGGTCCATTATATGTAGTATTACGGCTATGAAGCTTATGAATGATTCATACACCATTGACCACTGCACGACTAGATTCGACCATGTTGGTATCATCAGCCGTAGGTCGTACCTGTACGCGATGTGGCATTCCGTGGCCTAGAGGTGATGAGTCCGACTCATAAGTAAAGGATCATGAGTTCGAATCCCACTCGCGCCTGCTGAGACCCAAATAGTCGAAACCAGTCGTGCATTAGACGAGACTATGGTGTGTGAATAATTTATAAAATGAGTTTATGTGAGCATCTTTCAACATACTAAAACTCCTTTAAATTGTCAATGAGTCTAAATTTGGATCTTATTCGTCATTACTGGTGTTGTAATAGCTCCGATAATAGGGACTAGTTCCATCTTTACGACTCCACTGATGTGAAGCAAGTTAACCCACCTTCATATCAGGCTATAGCTGCCATAGGCCTAGTTGCAAATACAGGCAATAGGGTAATTAATTAGAGTGTTTATTTCTTATTATTCAGAAATGTGTCAGAATGAAATACTGTAAAACATGTAGGCCTACATAAAGAACATTATATTGGTCATTTAAAGGTAGTCGTTAAAACAGATGGCCACTTAACACAAGTCGGTTATTATATTAAATGGCTTTTGACGCTACCAGATTGTGGTTATTTAAGATGGGAGGTCGGATGACCACCCGCCTTAAAGAACCACCAGATTGTGTCTCCTATGGCACGTGTCCGTTATAGACAAGCGTAACTGTAGTCACATTTGCTAATGGCGAATTTCCACTGGATTCAGATTGCCATGGCAACTGAAGTTAACATTGATTGGCAATGTTGTTGTAAGATATCGGTACGGTATCTCTCGTATAAGCGTGTCCAGCAAAACACATTTAAAATGTTTATTGACCATTACGCTGAATGAGCGCCACTACAAAATGGACGGTTCCAGTTTTAGATATGCCCCGCCCATCTTTAGCTAAGCTCCGCCCACACGTCAACCGCGTAGTAACCGATCGATCCCTGCACTCTCCGAATCTCAATTTTCAGAAAAAATATACATGTAAGCTGTTAAATATTTTGAAACTTGACTGGGTGCTGTTGCTGCCCATAACAGCAGTCAAACTAGTTTGAAAATAGTCAACATCATCTTTATTAAATAGCAAGGACATGCAATCGTCCAACAATGCTTAGTCCGTCGTCAATTAAACGTTCGTGACGAAACTATCTGAATGACATCATTGACTATGACGTCAGTCTCTCGTCACGTAGTTGATTATGACGTCATATGATGGATGCGTAAACTGGAAAGGCCAATAGGCATACTATTTTAACTAGTTCCTATAAAAATGTCACCCACCCACCCACCCACCCACTCGCCAACCCACCCACACCCACACCACCACACCACCACACCACATTCACAATACAAATATGCATTGCATTACAAAAAGCAATAGCCTGCTATTTTTTACTACGGTCTGTTTTGAGAAGGGTGTTAACAACGTCCAGGCAAAAACGTTTCCGAATATTAATTGGATTACCTGTATTGCCAGGTGCGTGCGTGCGTGCGTGCATGCGTGCGTGCGTGCGTGCGTGCGTGCGTGCGTGCGTGCGTGCGTGCGTGCGTGCGTGCGTGCGTGCGTGCGTGCGTGCGTGCGTGCGTGCGTGCGTGCGTGCGTGCGTGCGTGCGTGCGTGTTGTCTATGAGTTTTAGTTGGTATCCAGTTATGGCGTTATTAACCAGTACACTAAATGAATCGATAAACTGACATCTACAGAAATTGACTGAAAATAATGTGCCAGATCATCTAAAATACTTACATCAGATAATTCATTCTTTGATGACCGTTCTCCTACGAGTGTATCAAATGGTCTTTGAACTGCCTGAGTCACGCCACTGTCCAGCTCCCGCGATTTTCTTGTATCCACCCACAGAAAGCTCAACGAACTTGCCCGCTGAATCACATAATCATGAATGTGTGAGACATTTTTGCAACTCTTCGGGGAAACACCTCAAAGGATGTCATGGCTCGAATACATCTAGGTATGAGTGGCCAATAAAACCAAACCAACAACAACGACATGTTTGCATTGTTTATTCCGTTATTAATCTTTAGTTTGCGTACTGTCACCCATTGCCCCCTCAAAAATACAACGAGGGCATGGAGATTTATCTACTCACTGCCAAGTAAGTCTTTAATAAATGCTCCCACCCTTCCAATACCAGACTCCCACAAAAGCAACAACTACACACGTAAAGCAACGATGCAATTGTCTCAGCAACATCGCTGATTTTGATTATTTCAGTTTTTATTATGTCACAACATTTCCGGCAAACATCTCTATAAGATTGCCATGGCTCAAATACACCCAGGTGTGAGCGGCTAATAACACCAAACCAACAACAACAACGACGACAACGACGACGACGACGACGACAACAACAACAACAACAACAACAACAACAACAACAACACGTTACAATCAATAAACAGAGTTTGTAATTTCCCAGGCAATACTAGTATATTACAGGGCAGTGGAAAATACATGGAAAACACATGGAAATACTGGGAAATAAACAAGAGCAACAACAGAAGAGCTTATAGATGTAAAACGCGATAAACGCCATTCGCACTGATTTGGAAATGGATATAACTGGTTTTGAATCTAACCTCTTCTAACCGTTTCTATTACAGTTAATTATAATTGTTAATAACGAGCAATTAGAGATTAGTACTTTATCAATGCCTCTTGAGTAAAGACTATTACAACGTGCATAACTCCATTTAGACTATATTTGGGTATTTCGAGACGAATTTGATAGAAAGACGTTAGCTTACTGAAACAGTCTTCCCATCGAGTTGCTCTCAAAATAGTCATCATCTGAGAGACTAGGAGTGTGGCCCCTCTTGTGTCAACTTAGCACATTACTGAGATACTAGGAGTGTGGCCCCTCTTGTGTCAACTTAGCACATTACTGAGATACTAGGAGTGTGGCCCCTCTTGTGTCAACTTAGCACATTACTGAGATACTAGGAGTGTGGCCCCTCTTGTGTCAACTTAGCACATTACTGAGATACTAGGAGAGTGGCTCCTCTTGTGTCAACTTAGCACATTACTGAGATACTAGGAGTGTGGCCCCTCTTGCGTCAACTTAGCACATTACTGAGATACTAGGAGTGTGGCCCCTCTTGTGTCAACTTAGCACATTACTGAGATACTAGGAGTGTGGCTACTCTTGTGGCCACACTCAGCACATTACTGAGATACTAGGAGTGTGGCCCCTCTTGTGTCAACTTAGCACATTACTGAGATACTAGGAGTGTGGCCCCTCTTCTGTCAACTTAGCACATTACTGAGATACTAGGAGTGTGGCCCCTCTTGTGTCAACTTAGCACATTATTGAGATTCTAGGAGTGTGGCCCCTCTTGTGTCAACTTAGCACATTACTGAGATACTAGGAGTGTGGCCCCTCTTCTGTCAACTTAGCACATTACTGAGATACTAGGAGTGTGGCCCCTCTTGTGTCAACTTAGCACATTACTGAGATACTAGGAGTGTGGCCCCTCTTGTGTCAACTTAGCACATTACTGAGATACTAGGAGTGTGGCCCCTCTTGTGTCAACTTAGCACATTACTGAGATACTAGGAGTGTGGCCCCACTTGTGTCAACTTAGCACATTACTGAGATACTAGGAGTGTAGGCCCTCTTGTGTCAACTTAGCACATTACTGAGATACTAGGAGTGTGGCCCCTCTTGTGTCAACTTAGCACATTACTGAGATACTAGGAGTGTGGCCCCCTCTTGTGTCAACTTAGCACATTACTGAGATACTAGGAGTGTGGCCCCTCTTGTGTCAACTTAGCACATTACTGAGATACTAGGAGTGTGGCCCCTCTTGTGTCAACTTAGCACATTACTGAGATACTAGGAGTGTGGCCCCTCTTGTGTCAACTTAGCACATTACTGAGATACTAGGAGTGTGGTCCCTCTTGTGTCAACTTAGCACATTACTGAGATACTAGGAGTGTGGTCCCTCTTGTGTCAACTTAGCACATTACTGAGATACTGGGAGTGTGGCCCCTCTTGTGTCAACTTAGCACATTACTGAGATACTAGGAGTGTGGTCCCTCTTGTGTCAACTTAGCACATTACTGAGATACTAGGAGTGTGGCCCATCTTGTGTCAACTTAGCACATTACTGAGATACTAGGAGTGTGGCTCCTCTTGTGTCAACTTAGCACATTACTGAGATACTAGGAGTGTGGCCCCTCTTGTGTCAACTTAGCACATTACTGAGATACTAGGAGTGTGGCCCCTCTTGTGTCAACTTAGCACATTACTGAGATACTAGGAGTGTGGTCCCTCTTGTGTCAACTTAGCACATTACTGGGATACTAGGAGTGTGGCCCCTCTTGTGTCAACTTAGCACATTACTGAGATACTAGGAGTGTGGCCCCTCTTGTGTCAACTTAGCGCATTACTGAGATACTAGGAGTGTGGCCCCTCTTGTGTCAACTTAGCACATTACTGAGATACTAGGAGTGTGGCTCCTCTTGTGTCAACTTAGCACATTACTGAGATACTAGGAGTGTGGCCCCTCTTGTGTCAACTTAGCACATTACTGAGATACTAGGAGTGTGGGCCCTCTTGTGTCAACTTAGCACATTACTGAGATACTAGGAGTGTGGCTCCTCTTGTGTCAACTTAGCACATTATTGAGATACTAGGAGTGTGGCCCCTCTTGTGTCAACTTAGCACATTACTGGTCAATCCGGTCAAAACGAAAATTATTATTGAAAGTTTTCCACTGAAATGACCGGCTCAACGACCGAGCGAGTCATTCCAGTGGTAAACTTGAAAAAGATCACTATCACTCGGCCCGCAAATGTCGGCCCGCAAATGTCGGCCCGCAAATGTCGGCCCGCAAATGTCGGCCCGCAAATGTTGGCCCGCAAAGAGACATTTGCTACTCTTTTTTATTTTAATTTTTGTCATTAATCATTTGGTTTTCAAGCCTTCCTAAAACGGCAAGTGCACTGGTCTTGAGGAGTGTCCATTTTCAGGACAACAGAAAGCAATTTTCAGTAGTAATCTTTACTAAGAATAGTCTTCTCTTGGCCTGCAAAATTTGTATTTTTATAGCAGAAACATGCCCATTATTGAGTGTCATTTTGAGCGCTTCGTGACGATGTTGGCACAATTAACAGAGTACTATTACACACTACTGATGTATCTGCCATAATACGGCCATTTTTGCAGGGCCAAAATATATATCAGGGCAAATAAAGCCATATCCTACTCTCCCGCCCTCCGGCCCCCCCCCCGCCCTCCGGCCCTCCCGCCCTCCGGCCGAAAATATCGATGGCGTAGTTTTCAATGGCCACCATTGATCACTAATCTGTTTTCCAAAATTATTTCTGGTTTGTACAACATTTTGACCAAATAAAACCACGATATCATTGCCATTCTTATTATCAGGAGCCCATCAAATACGCTTACGTGCTGGTTTTCTGAACACATGTTAGCAGACGGGGTGTAGTAGACGTATGGTATAAAATTGCTTAGTAAATGTTATTTTGCCTATTTGGGAGATGAGAGATGAGTCGCTAGTTCTTATATGGCTATCAGGGTTACTTTGTGTAGATCAATGTGACATTATGCTCGAAGAATTGTTATTAGGTTTATGCCAGGCGACAGTAGTTTGATTACAGCATACAGCCTACTGTTAGCCTAAACTTTACTTGAGAAATGTACCGTATGACATAAATACGTTATGGCTTGCTTAGTTATATATTTTGCACGAGGATTTCGCTCGCTATTCTATATTAGTTCCTAGATTAACCCTTGTGCTTCGCACTCTGCCAAATATTGAAACTGATATAGAATATAGCTTAGCTATAGCGGGGCGGGGCATAGATAAACATGGAACAGTCCATTCCACACGCTGATGGGTATTAGAATATACGTTTAGAAATTCCTCATGCCATATCATCCCACCCACAACCGTTATATAATGGGTGGGTGGGTGGAAGTGTTAGGAGTGGTGATATCCGATATATCACTCAATTTTATGATGCCATAATCAATTACGTCACAGATATACTGACGTAACAATAGATAGCGAGAATCTAGTTCAGGCATGGATACTGAAAAGTCCTTCAGGTGTACGAATTGTATCTCTTTGATGAATCTACAATTTAATAAACATTCGGGTGAATATTTTAAAAGTCATTTGACTAGGGGCTGTTGCTACCGAAACATTTATCAGCTTAGTCGTGTAATTATCTCGAAATTGACATTCTAGAAATTCAATATTCAACGTATATAAATAGAGGGATCTATTTCTAGCTAAGCTCCGCCCACGTTATGCGCTTGTTAGAATCGGTTTATATATTCCTGAATCCCAATGGACCTCTCCAGGTTATCTGTCCATCATATGACGTCATAATCAAGTACTTGACGTGTATGATGACGTCATAATCAATGACGTCATGAATGAGTTAGATAAGTACGTCAGGAACGCATAATTGATGTTGTTCGAAGTGTATGTCTTTATTATTTAATAAACTTGCTGTTGAATATTTTGAAACTAATTTGACTGGGCACTGTTGCTGCCATAGGCAGCAACACCACGCAGTCAAATTAGTTTCAAAATATTCAACAGCATACCTGTACAGTTTTCTGGAAATTGATAGTCAGCTATTCCAGGGATCGGTCGATTATAATACGGACGAAGCGTTGGCGGAGCTTAACTAGGGATGGGAGGGGCATAGCTAAAACTCACAAGGTCCATTGCAAGGTATACAGGTAAGCTATTGAATATTTTTGAACTAATTTGCCTGAGTGCTATTGCTACTTATGGCATAATAAAGACACACAATCGTACACCAGACGGCCTATTCAATGTGCATGGCGGAGTTAGAAACGTCATACAGTATGCATTTTGATTGCGACGTCAACCTACATGTGATGTAATTGATTATGACGTCATGTACTTGAGTGATAGATCATATCCATCCATTGATTCCAACACACTTGAAAAGTGGGCGGAGTTTAGCTGTGCATGGGTGTCCTCTATGACCATGTATTCTCAAACTTATTTTGATACATTGGCTACTATAACATAATACATATAGTACTTACATCGAACGAGGATCCTGCCTGATCGGTGGACACGGACCCGTCATCCTTTGTACCGGGACCATGAAGTTGTGACATCAGCGCCCCCTGATTAGCCATGACAATCGTATCACAATTTTGGTGAGATATACGGTCACCTCTGTTTCTGGCTAGCCACTTCAAGTCTCGAGACCGACTCTCCGCCGTTCTATCAACGACGATGTCAGCGTAACCCTCCTTGTCCTTATCATCACCGGTCTCACCCTGACATCTCCTTCCACGTCGTCGTCGAAGAACAATACATATTACCGATATGATGAGTATACAGGCGACGACTGTGACGACGACGACGGCGATGATAATCGCAAGTTTATCGCTATCTTGACTATTACTGTCGCCATCACGATTACTCAGGTCCTGCAGAGCAGTCGTATTTATGTACGTGACATTTACGTACAGCCATTTTAACGTGACTCGTTGAGGTGTGCCGTTATCTTTCACAGCAATCAGGAGACCTAGTGTCACAGACTTGCTGATTGCCATAGGCTTGCGTAACCAGATTTCCCCTGATTGAGAATCGATGTCAAACAATCGTCCCGAATTCTGCCGCTCGATTGCGAAAGAGATGTCAGCATTTTCTTCAGAATCCGGATCGCTGGCCTCCATAATAGCGATGCGAGTATTGAGTTTGGCAGTACTATTAACCCGCACGGTGTTATTCTGGTCATCCGGGAAACTAACAATGGGAGAGTTATCATTAACATCAGTTACTCTGACAGTTAAAATTGTTGATGATGACAGGCGAGGGTTCCCCCTATCAGTAGCTAAAATCGTCAGGAGGTATTTATCAGCTGCTTCCCGGTCTAAGGATGGCATCACCACCACATCTTTCTTGTTGGCAGCTAACGCAAACCGTCCGGGCCCGCCCTTTACGCTAAGCAAAGAGAATCGTACTTTACCAGCTGGTCCAGTATCAAAATCATCAGCGCTTAATCGTACGATTGTATAATTTGACAACAAATTTTCAGGTACATCGAACACATACGCTGTAAGATTGAAAACCGGAACTACGTCATTCTGGTCAAGGATTGTTATCAGTACAGATGCAGTGGCCATGAAGTTAGGAATACCGTTATCCCTTGCAGTGACGACAAAGTTGACGGTTTGGATGGCTTCCCGATCGAATTTCTGTTTTGCCGTTATCAACCCTGTTCTGCGATCTATATCGATCATATTAACAACTCTGCCTTGTAATCCGTATATGATATCCCCGTTATCACCGATATCGTCATCTGTTGCTGATATCTTGATGATTGATGCGCCACGTTCGTTATTCTCCATTATACTTTTGAAATAATGAGTTTGTTCGAATTTGGGAGGGTTGTCATTGATGTCCTCAACAAGAAGACGGAAGATTGTAGATGCTGACAACGATGGCGTGCCATGATCTGCACACGTAACAGTCACATTGTATTCATCTGTTATTTCTCTATCTAAGGTGCTATTAAGTATCACTTGGAATTCGTTATCGAATAGGTTTTGTAAAAGTAGCAAGTTAGAATCTAAAGTGCAGTCTGTCACTCCGTTTGCCGCTTGGTCTGGATCAGAGACGGACAGAAGTGCAACGAATTGTCCAACGCTAACATGCTCCTTCACTAATGCGTAGTCAGTCTTCGTTAAGAAGTTGAGATTTAGCTGGGGATAGTTGTCATTTTCGTCGTCGACATAAACAATAACAGTTGTGTGTGATGCTTGTGGCTGCCTACCAAGATCTTTAGCTTCTACAAGTAGTCTATGCGTGCTTAATTCCTCATAATCGATTGCACCTTTCACGGAAATCTCCCCCGAAGTTCCATTGATCTGGAAAAGTTCCCGACTTCGCATTAGTGTTCTTAAGCTAAACTGATATCGCACTTGTCCGTTTAGGCCAGTATCATTGTCTCGCGCGAATAGTTTCACTACAGGTGTTCCAACGTCGGAGTTTTCTTTGATCCACCCTGTGTAAGATGATTTCAGAAACTCAGGAGGATGATCATTTGAATCGGTGACGGTTATGACAAGGGTAGCTGTGCTGGACTTCTGAGGATTCCCGCCATCAGACACCCGAATCCTAAGCGAGTATGTGTCAGCTTGTTCACGGTCTAATTGTGCTAATGTTTTAATGCCTATGTCTAGCTGACCTTCAGGTGTTCGTGTTGTGACTAATTCAAATTTATCTGTTGTTGATAATAATCGATACGCCTGTATTCCGTTAAAACCATAATCTGCATCCGATGCGCTTGCCAACAAGAAATAACTGTCTATCTTGCTGGATTCTGGGATGCCGATGTGAATTTGATTGTCCGGAAACATAGGTGTATGATCGTTTGTGTCACGAACCTTGACCGCAACTCGTAAAATATTCACGGATTCGGTAGAATGGGCAGCAATATCCAATCCTATGACGCAATACTGGTCAGCTGGACATAGCCTTTCTCTGTCCAAAACTACGGTTGTTGTAATATTCCCTGAAACTTCATCGACAGTAAAGTTGGTAGCGGTTGGGTTCCCTGTTGCAAACAGTGTATATCTTAATTCCGAAATCTGTGCGGATGTTAGAGCGATACCTTTCTGAGTGAGATATTGCGGTAACACTCCAGTGATAACGTTTCCTACGAACTGTCCAGCGGGCTTGCCCTCGTCTAACCAAAATTCTTGACCCAATGCAAGCGATGCCGCGGTTAGCACCAAAAATAATAAACTAACTAAATGCATGCCAAGCATAGACGCCATTGTAGTTGAGTATTCCACTCGAAGAAAGTTAATATCACATATTATGCTGTGTTGATGAGTTTCATGAAAACTAATTTAGGTGTAAAATGGCATACACAATCCATTAGTCCTCGCAATGACAGTCACCAGTTCAACACAGTTATCGCTGGGAATGTTACTCCAATTTGATCAAACACACATACTGTGAATTCTATTTCCCATGAATGGGCGAAAACTCTTGTATCCAGCCGTATTTATCCTATTGCCAATTATTCCAAAGAACATAGTTTCTATTCACAATACGTGGTCCGTCTCTGTTGTCTTGCTTGGCCATCTTGGCCAATACTCTTATAGAGAGATTGTGTTGCACGTGCGGGCATGAAAACGGCGTTCGCATCTGGCATGCTTTCGAGATGACTCTCCGCGCTCAGCCTTCACCACTGGTCACTAACTGGTCAGTCAGCCTGCAAGAGAAAAGAAAGACAACCCGCAGTGAGTGTTTGTTTTCTTTTCAATTCAAGGTTTGGCAAGCGTAGTGCTAGATAAAAGAGACACATTCTTGACAAGACCACTCAGGTTTCCCGCAAATGCCCGCATCATTTCGGGCAGAAAATCGACAAAGTTACTTAGTTAAGCGAACATAATTAATTGGAGTTAAAGACGTGTGGAATTGGCTAATTTTAAATAAGTCATTTCTCGTAATATCCGTGAGAATACTTAGTGAACGAGTGGTATAAGATGGCAGGAATTGAGAGGCGGAGATTTCCTAGTAATTGACATATGGGGTATATGTATCTGTCAATCGTGGTATTGGCTAATGCTGTTAAGTCTTTCAAGATTATTACCACATGAAGGAGTCGCAGAAAATGAATCATTGACAGGTGGAATCGTTAATCCAGGTCAATAGCTATAGGAATGTGTTAGGACTGGACAAGATAATGATTATCTAAGACAGGAGGGTGTCACGAAGGTGGGTGGGTTGGCGGGCAGGCGAACGGGCCGATGAATCGTCAACTATTTCCTCTTATTAACTTCTATTAACACGCAAGCTATAGCTTACAACATCTTACTGATATATATATATATATATATATATATATATATATATATATATATATATATATATATATATATATATATATATATATTTATATATATCCATAGCCACACAAAGTGAATTATCTATCCAGTACTCAAAGAAAACTACGTATACAAAGACACTTTAAAAATAAATTGACTTATTTCTTTAAACAGTGAAGCCAATTTTAAACAAGCACCGCATTTTATAACAAGCTTTGTATATAGACTCATACCACGAAAAGATATCGACTAACGTTGCACCTATACGTAAAGATATGATCAGTGTTTGAATATCATAATTATCTGTGTTTGCTTAGTTGTTTAATAAAAACGGTCCCCAATTTATTAATAATGGCAGGCAAATTATGCCTGTCCGCGTTGAATGAATGCCGCGGTGTCTCAAGTAGCGATCTGTCATGTCAGCTATAAGCGCTACTGTACAAGATGGTATTTACCGAAGCGACGAAAGAGATTATTGAATTACCGCGTTCAGAGACACATAACTACTGAAAGAACAAACGTAGGCTAGTTGTAGTTGTGCTCAATAAGCTTTAGGAATCTGAGATGCCTACAATGGCCAACCCTCTCACGTCGGAGTTGGAAGATACGTGTTCTAAAGAGCAGAATCCGAGTTAAACCATTTTAACACCGTAGCCCTTTAACCATCGAATATGTTCAATAAAATGTCAATTATCTCATAGAAAATGTCCATTTGCAGATCAAGAGAATACTATTTTTGAAAATTGACCACTGAAATGACTGCCTCTGTTATCGAGCCAGTTATTCCGGTGGTAAATTAAAAAAAATAGTTATCACTTGGTGTGCAAATGGACATTTATTAAGACCACTGCAGAAGCCGTTTTGGCTGATATGAGTGTTAACCGGTTAAACCGATGCTAAAATATCATAGATATGCGTGTGATAGGAACGGTGGAATCCATGTTGAAATGTTCATCAGTTTAAGCTGTTGCTCTCTTAAGCACCAAACAGTTCACGTCGAAATCGTTTTCAAAATAACTACGACATATCATCGAGCATTGAATGGAATAGTTTAATTTGCCTGTACAATTGAGCACAAGATGTGTTTAACAATATTTGATTTACAAGATCATGTACTAACGAATCTAACAATCGCTCCCAGGAGATGTCGCAACTTCTATGGAACGCTTCACCAAACGGATGATGGATTCCCAGCCTGATAGCGTACTGATAATCCGTTAAGCACACAGAGTCCCGAATCGGTGAAAAACACACCTCTCAATCCAGGAAGCCCGTCCCGCACAAACAAAGCCGGAACAGTGATCATGGACCTCGTCAAGTTTGGGGGATTCGAGGGGAAAATAAAGAAAACGTGCGTTCAAATATTTACCCAGAGAGTTTCGAATGATGTTAGCCTGTCTCTGTTTCATTCGGATAAATAGTCCTACAATTTTTCATTCGTAGTCTTTTTTCTTTATTTCAAATCTAAATGAGCTACTCTATTCTTTATTCTAGCTGTGTTAGCCCTATAGGGGTCCAATTTGGTTAAGAAAATCTAAATATCTGTTTATTGAATGCCAATTGGCAAGCCGAGAGAAGACTATTTTTGAAAATTTACCTTTGGACCGACTGGCTCGGTTATCGAGCCAGTCATTTCAGTGTTAAATTTTCAAAGTAGTCTTATCTTAGCCGATAAATCGGCATTCCTAGAGACCACTAAAGATGTCAGTTTAGTCCGGTATCGCCACGAAATGGTTAAAGAATAATCTGTACCCTTGCACACCCAACCTTCCGCGCACCCCTACATATCCGAACTACAGGTAGTGACACCGCGGTGTTAAGCTTAGAATTCAATTTGTGAGAATAAACATTATGTTCGTTCATTGGAAATGGATATCTCAGCAGGTGGGTTATTTGATTGGGCCAATAGAACGGAAATGATCAGAGGGATTAACGTTGATGACACATGTTAAATAACAGAATATTGGTGCAAACAGATATTTGATGGTGATCCCACTACCAACATTGAAGAACACGTATGCAGAGATCGTGTTCGTAATCTATGTGTACATACACTAATCCTGTATATACAATGTATCTATAGCAAGTTCGGTCTATTGTGGCACTATGTTACCCCTATCACAGTGGTACTATGACATCAAACATCATCAAGAAGCCATACGCTCGACCTGTCAATAGTGAATACTTTCTTTTGGAGCCAAATGTTGATGATGTCTTACGACCTCCCGCCTTAAAGGACCACCGTGATTTGGGCGTATATGATATACTTAGCATAGCAAATTAGTTGTATTATTCGACCACCTGCCTTTTATAACCACATTTGATGGCCCATGCGGTATCCGTTATAAACAATCATTAATGTATATTATGCCGTTTACAATCGCAACGTAGCATCACGTATATTAAAAACATATTCATCTAGAAGTCTTTAAGAACATTAGTGCTTTCAATTCTTACCCGCACTCTCCAGGGCCAGATCCAGGAGGTCATTTGCCGGGGAGGGGGATGGGGTGGGGTGGGTGGGGTCTGGGTGGTGGGGTGGGTGGGTGTGGGTGTGTGGGAGGGGGGGGGCACCAAAAAGGAGTTAACTCTTGAAAATGGGCTCACTCCGCCACCAACAGGTAAGTAAAAAATGTACAGCCCTGCTCTTATAATCATATCCTATTAATATACATGGTGCGCCCAATAACCAATTTGCTTCATTGGTAGCCGGAATAGGACTGTTGGAGAACTGCGATGAACCATTACACCTCTTCTATGGCCACGGATATGTCATCTGCGGTCTTCTGCATTCGGTGGTAACGGTTTTTCAATCAAGTTATTTTCAAGGTTTGCAATGCTTGTAGAATATTTTGTCAAGCACTTTCAATTCGGTAGACAGCGAAAAAAATTGCCTTGAAAATGATAATTGTAATGGCTATTATGACCGTCAACTCGCAAAAAACAGATACTGAACCGGTAACATTGTGCAAAAGTCGTACCAAGTTTGTCGTTTGGTTAATATATTAACTCGATATTAAACGGCAAATACCCTGAAAGCTAACAGTGCGTGGCCACTGAATGCTTATTGCATGTTAATGCATGACATGTGAGTTGGCATCAGACATGATATTTGGAGATACGCCTGCTACGCAAGTTCTTTGAAACCTGGTCCCAGCGGCCATACGGCCACACGACGTAGATAACCACAATCGGGTGGATGAATAATTCAGGAGTCGGTCTTTGTGGAACCTGAGAAAGGTCCATATATATTTTAATTTTTTGATCTGTTAACAGTTTCAAGTGCCAAATGAAAAGATATAGGGATCTATTGAACTGGTATTACCTGGGTGTAAGAGATACTGTATAAATACCTTGTGTAAATAGATCTAAATGATGCATTTATCAACGGGCCGAAGAGCACATGCGCTGTCTCTCTAAGTGTGGGTGCATACCGAGTAGATCGCGTGCTTATAAACAACGGATATATATGCACGTATACACGCACCCACGCACATGCACGTACGCAGGAATGCATTCACCCTAAGTCTGACCGCCACCCATACAAATATACATTTGACGACACGTGCATATGCATAGTATAGCGTATCGTTAGTAACAGTATAAATATGTGTTATTGATTAAGATACAGCGCAGCTCAGAAATAAGTTAACATGTATCCAGAACAGAAACATGTTAGTTAGTACACATGTGAACACAATGTAAGAAATGTTCTGTTGGGTATTTTGAATACAATTTGATTGGAAGTCATTGCTTCCTTACCTTCAGAATATTCAACAATGCGTAAAATTGTTTAATTTCTTTTAATGTTTATATTTTTGCTAATGTGCTAAGTAATTTCTGAGCTGCGCTCTATTTACGAATAATAATTATTTTCCTAACTTCCTTTTCAAACCTAATAGAAAACTGATGAACTACAGTTTTAAACAAAGAGATATGTATTTAGTTTAACATTCCAATAATATTACAAACCTGTGAATAAATCACTGACGATCTAAGAATATAAGATACTTATACAATTCAGATGATTCTGAGCAATCATTTATAAACGACATCACATGCACTTACCTAAGTGTGCGTTCACCAAAGTAGTAAATCCATTTAAAACTGATACAATTTAAAATAATAAAAATCAGGATAATTATAATGTCCTTCCAGACCTATATATATACCGTACACTTCAGAAATAGTGCTTTTTCACAGATTAACACGCTGCATAGCATTTTCTATATAGCTCATGGTTTATTACTAAATGATATGTTTTTCACAGTTAGCTCAACACATGTGCTTATGTTATAACCTGACGAAGTCACTACCCGAGTTGTGGATTGGACACGCTCGCAAACATAACTACCGCTGAATTACCGGATATTCTATGTTTGTAGTTACCACCAAAAATGTACCTATCACGCCTCAACAGTACAATAATATAATGCTACAATGGAGCTAGGTAAATCTGTACTCTCCAATGACAAAAAGCCAGGGGCGGTATTTAGCGTGCTTATAATCGCCTTAATGCGCGAAATAGCCCCCATTTATTGATCACACACGAAGATTAAGACTCATAATATTGGTTTGCAGTACATAGGAGGATAAATTCCTACCTGAGATTGTTAACCCACGCACGTGCCATAGAATACAGGTAAGGTGGCGCGTAACGTGACTCACGTTCAAAGCATACCACCTATCATTTTGAATATATTACAAATAACTTGGCCGAAAAATGTTTCGTAGTCAAACAAATAATTTTCAAAATATTCAACACTTTTCTTGTGATACATCTTGAAGCATACATACAGAGTTATGGTAGGATATATATTAAAATGATCATGAACTAAGTGCACCGCGAAACCTGTCTTTAGCGACCACTTTATGGGGGACACACAATATGCTAGGCCTACTATCTAGAGGTCAGTATCCTAATACAAGTGCGGTATCTCGCGATAGGATAGGCTTTCTGGAGCCAAGGATGGTGTTCGATGGGAGAGGTTGTCAAAAGATCACCTGCCTTATCGAACACTATCTTTTTGGTACTAAAAGTGAGGTTACCTCTTGCGAAGGTTTGACTGGACATTGCCATATCAATGACTATACTCCCAAAGTACTCCTCCGGTTTTTGTAAAGGAAGTTAAGTATTTGGTGAAATTAGAACTCAGGGGCTATTCGGCTGACGGGAAAGGATTAAGAATTTTCATATTTCTATTGAATCTCGCCCGACGCTTTATCAGATTTTAAACAATTTTATCAGGATTTAATCTGAAATCCTCACACCTCGGCAACGTGTACCAAAGCTGATAATTTTGTTAGCTCAGGCTCAGAGATATCTGCAGTTCGGAAGGCCTGCTTCTCGCCTGATAAGTTACGCCAACACTGGTAGGGATTTCAATTAATTCTCATGTAAACATGGGAGCTAAGACAGGTCTTGTTAGAGCGGGGGATATGAAAAGAAAACTGCAATAATGATAGTTTTTACATGGTAATTGATAGTACCTGAAAAAGCCTCTTCACAAACGATAAAGACGTTTAGCACCTGTCATACAACGTCAATTTCCTAAAGAATGGTATGATAAAATGGAGGAAACCAGTTTTAGCTATGCCCGCCCATTTCTAGTTAAGCGCCACTCATGCTGTTCCCGTGTATTTAATAGTAAAGCCATGCAATTAGTATAACAACACTTAGTCCGTCATCAATTTAGAATTTGTGACGAACTTATCTAGGTCAGTCGTGACTTCATTGATTATGGCATCATTCTAGCATGTAGTTGATTATAACGTTATGCGATTGATGGATAAAGTGGAAAAGGTCCATTGATATAATATTGTCTACTCAAATCTATCACTAAAGTATATGAAGCCATACTCAATTCACCTTTCCAGAGAATCCACCCATCATATGACGTCATAATCAACTACGAGATGTGTAGAATAACATCATAATGAATGGCGTCACGAATGACGTCGATAAGTACGTCACGAGCGCATATTTGAAGACGGTCGATGTGTTATTGTACAAATTGTATGTCTTTACTATTGAATAGGCAGCAACAGTACACAGTCAAATTAGTTATAAAATATTCAACAGTTTCCCTTTATAGTGTTCAGGATATTGATAGGTAGAGCATTCGGGTATCGATCAATCCCAGCACGGCGAGGTGTGGGTGGAGCTTAGATAGTGATGGGCGGGGTATAGCTAAAAATGGAAAGGTCCATTACGTCATATGTAGGGTGACGTCACAAACATTATGCCCTATCATAACTCAGCTATTGAGCTGAAAATGTTCAAGTATACGAAGTGCATGCATTTACAATGTAATACCATCTTGAAGCCAATTTAACTGAGTGTTGTTGTTGCCATAGGTTAGCTGTAACATAACCTTGAAGATGTGATTCTAGGTAGTCATGGTTCAAAGTAAGCACATTGATACCAATACGCGCAAAACATGGGCGGAGCTTGGCTAGAAATGATCCTGGCATGGCTACAAATGTATTCCTCAATGGACGTCTATCACTATCTAATTGAATATTGGTACTCTGCAGTTGACCAACCGGACAGCCATTGTTAACTTATATGTGTTAGTGCAACGTACGCGTAAGGAACACACCGCTATCAATGTGCTGGTGAAAACTGCTCCATGTATTTAATGTATTTATAGTTGTCAATATGGTCAATAGTATTCTTACGTACGAGGTAGGCACAGCCGATTTCCTTCTCAAAACCTCGCACGCATCAACTATCGGAGATGCTCTCAAGATGTAAGAACACACGTTCTCCACATATTCATAAACAAGGCACGCAATACCTAAGCTATGCATCTTTTACAAGACAATGGCATTCTGGGGTATTATTACTAGACAGGCATAGGAGGGAAGATGAGTCCCAAGTTCCAGTCAAGAGTGTTCCGAAAGTGACTACGGTCATAAAACCAATCGACATATTGAATTTTTTATCTGGGCGTCCAAATCTGATTTTATGCCAGGTTTGTTGTTTAGCCGCAATTCGAAATCTGCGCCGATTCCTCCTAAAATTGAAAATGGTGGTAATTTTAGGTCTATTATGCTATCCACTTTTATTTTAATGAGTAGGTTATAACAATCTTTCTTTCAAAACTTGGTGCTTTTGACACACAGCCAACAATTACCACGAACGTCGACACCATGTTGCTGAACTAATTGTCTCTGCAACTCGGAAGAGAACTTCATTATTTGTATTGTACAGTGATTTATGTGTAAATATTACTTCACCGCAACCAACATGACTAGTTGATCAACGGCAACTGACCACTGGTTAATGGTCGAAGCTAGCACTCTATGGTTTTAGTTTAGACCTTTCATATAACATTTCTTATGCATACTATGTAATATTTTATTGACGAGATATATTTATTGGAGCTTTTAATATGAATACGAAATAGTTTGAGCGTGCCAATTCAAATGAATAAAAACAGAACCTACCTCTGAGGAAATCCAGGACGTGAATACAGGAAGAACACATATGCAATAAGGTGCGCGATCGGTGTATCTCGTACTTAAGAAGCTACATTTCTGTCATAGATTTAATCCAAGCCGGAATTCATAAACTCTTCGTCCACCACATGTGGTTAACAAGCCACAATCTGGCCGAAATACTAAGTCTGGAAATATGTAATAATGTCATACAGTCAATTCGATTCTAAAACCACAATAGAGAAAACAGAAAATGGGCATTTAGTGGGAAGGGCAATACGAGCCAATGATTAATTTCAACCGTCTTTGAAAACTAATTGCTCTTAAGGATCAGCCTTTTAAAGAAAATAAACAATTCAAAGATGGGTGTTTTCTGTGGCTAAATAGCGTTGCTCAACATGAGGTAATCCTCCACAAAACACGGATACTGTTAATGGCACTTTATATCTCCTGAATACAAAACGACGGCAAACGTTTTAAAATCTGGATAGGCTGGATCCGCCATTGCGTACGCCAATTGATGTGGCGGCTGCGTTATGCGCCTATACAAAACGCTGTCTTTAGAAAATCGTCTAAATCACTCGATCAGTTAAGCCTTACATTGCCATAAAAGTGAGCATTTAGATTCATTTCTTCGCGGTAAATAGGTAATTACACAATATTAGTATTCATCAAGACTCGATTAAGCCCCGAAGCGATGTATAGTGCGCTAATAGACTGTCTAGAAGTGTCCAGTAGAGGTCAAATGGGCGTGGGGACCCAGGTGACTAATAGACCTTTGCGTATTGTCCACATTACAATAGCTAGGTATCCTGTAAGTTAATTTTTCAGATCCTGGATCCCTGCAGGGCTTTTCATAGTTTGGTAACTGATAGCGGCATCGACGCCTTTTAAATGTTTTATATACAAAACGTTTCGGACGTATACTAAAGGTCTTATCGTTTGTGCAATCAAAACCTAGAATTATCTAATCAACGCGCGACCCCTTTCCCGCAGAATTGACTGTTGAAATATGTCATTAACCAATCGACTAAAACCTGCTGATAATTGAAAACGCTATGCTGGTGCAAGCTGCTGATGGGTTTCCAGCGACGCCCTTCAACGCTGTCATTCTTTTATTAGTCAATAACGTTGCTTCCTCCCAATACCTTGAATATTTTCGCAGCAATATGGTTAGATTTGTTTGAACATACCGCTGTACTTGATGCTGATCAAAATAAACTATTTAAACTTGCCAAATTGAACTTGAACAATCCCTTCAAAGTTAAGTATTTAGAAACTAACCGACAGCGACGGCTTACATGTTTGTTCTTTCATATAGTAAGGACTGCATTGGGCCGAGTATGCATGTATGTGGTCGAAACGATTACTAAACGCATAAACCAAATAGCAGTCATCCGTACAGGATGGCTGTTATTTGGTGTATTACTTTTGCTAACCCGTAAGAATGTTAGAACGTATAATATGAATATCAGTGAGGAGGACAATGTTCAAACGTAAACTGTCCACAAATTGCACGTAATACATTTCTGTCACTCAATCTGCTGACGTCATAATAAAATACATTACTTGCTAATTGACGTCACAGCAAAATGGCGTAGCTTCGTCATGAAACTGCCAATAATCCGTCACAAAATGATCTGCATTGTAGGTCTTTGATACAATTAGTTGACTGATTTGAAACTAATTTGACTGAGTGACACCTCAGCCCTAACTCCCTGAATCTCAATTTTAAGAAAACTATGCAGGTAAGCTATTGAATATTTAAAAACTAATTTGACTGACGGCTAATGTTGCCTAATTCAAATTAGTTTTAAAAAAATCAGCGTAATGATTATCAAGTAGCAAAGACATGAACATTGTACATATGATGAACACTTAAGAGTTCCTGGCGGGCCATTCATGACGTGTTATAACGATGACGTCAGGTTACGCGTGACGCAATTGATTATGACGTAAAAAATTGACTGACAGATTGTATTCCTGTATTACACCACACCTTCTTAATGACCCTTTTCGGTGTATTCATTTATCGCATGACCTAGTAATAAACTACGTGACGTGTATGATAACGTCATCATGGCGACATGAATGACGTAGATAAGTACGTCACGGACACATAGCATGTATAGTTTTCTGGAATTAATAGTCAAGTTCAAGTTCAATTAATTCACTCATGCCTTACAAAGGCATATGATAGTCAGTGAGTTCAGGGATCTATCACCCTAACACGAGCGAGGTGGAGCTTAGCTAGCGATGGTCGGGGCACACCACCACTCCCCTTTAGAGGGATGGTCTGTAGTTGTATTAAGCACCCAAACATACTTACCGTTCAATCACTTCAACCCATTCTCGTATGGCTAAAATTGGAACGGTCCCTTATAATACGATTTGGTATGGTTACGACGATGTTGCTGATGCAGGATGCCTGTCATGTGACACCGTAATTGAAACCAAATATCAACATGTTTTAGTCTACTTACCTAGAGATACTGTATATGCCTATGCCCAGATATTAGCATGTCACTTGATAAACAACCTTAGGCCTAAATAGTAGAACTTATTATATACACGTATATACGGATGCGTATGTTATCAAATTAAACCGTCTATCTTCTAGGCAAGTTGGTGATAGGTGTGCGTTTATCCTTTTAACCCTAGAATTTGCTCAAGAAGATTTTAATTTTCTCCTTAAAATGCCAATTTGTAGACCAAGGGAAGACTATTTTTGAAAATGTACCACTGGAATGACTGCCTCGGTTATCGAGCCAGTCATTCAGTGGTAAATTTTCAAAAATAGTCTTCTCTTGGTTTGCAAATGGACATTTCTCAAGACCATGTCAGAAGCCACCTTTGGCTGATATGGGTGTTGAAAGGGTTAATGTGCTCACAGCTGCTCGTCATAGAACGCATATTCTATACTCCGAACACGTGATCATGTATGTCTAAACATTATATCTCCTATAAATACTATTGATACTCGCTCTGACCTGTTAAATCGCAAACGCCACAATCATAGGCAATTACGGAAATTTGAGACTCGGTTATTAGGAAACAAAGAATCCGTTGTCACGGTCAATTAAGTTTCTATATAGTTGTTGCATTGTTAAAGAGCACATCTGAGGAAGTAAATATTTTTAACTCTAGAATTGGCCAATTGTCCGTGAGCGATTCAATAATTCTGAATGTAGAATCCGTGCCATAGTGCCTGTGCATTATTATTTTTATTATTATTTATTCATCTGTTTATCGCGTCTTAAACACAGATCAAAGGTCGCATTTACCCAATGACTACGAAGAAGTCTGTCATATGTGATAGTTTGTAATTACAAACCGAGTCATTTTTTGTAATTGGTAATATTTTGTAATAACATTTTATCTCTTCATTTCTAGCCTAGTTCCGCCCACGTTTATATGCGTTTTTGGAACCGATTGGTAGCTTTGAAACCTGAATTCACAGAGACCTGAATTTCAAGTGACATATACACGTAAGCTGTTGAATATATTGAAAGTTATTAGACTGGGAAATTAGAACAGCTGACGGACCTTTGGAGTTTCATTATGGAGAGCCCTAGCTTATTTGTAATTGTTCGTCGAACTAGCATGTGACGTACTTGATTATGACGTCAGATAGTTGAGTGACAGATCGGTGATCGGATACCTCCAGCTGTATCATATCCTACAGAGAGCCTTAATAATGGACCTTTCCAGTTTTAGGTATGCCCCGCCCATCTCGACCTAAGCTCCGCCCACACCTCGATCATCTTGGGATCGATCAACCTATGAACTCCGCGACTATCGATTTCTAGAAAACTATACAGGTAAGCTGTTCATGATTTATGTCAGCAACAGCGTCCAGTCAAATTAGTTTCAAAATATTTAACAGAATGTTTATTAAATGGTAACGACACAACTCGTACAAACTGTCGGACTGTTATGCGTTAAAGACGGACTATATCGGGTCATTCATGACGTCATGATTATGATGACATCATACACGCCACTTAGTTGATTATGACGTCATATGATGGATGGATACACGTGGAAAGGTCCATTGTATCATTAACAGTACTATTATTAGAATCCATTACATTTTTTTCAAACAATGTGATAGTCATATTGGTCTGGAAATAATAGATGAATCCAGTCTATCGATCAATCATATCGCCTCATAATCAACTACGTCACATGTAGTCTGACGTCATAATCAATTACTTCATGAATAACGTAATTGTGTCCATCTTAAACGCTTAATAGTCAGTCAAGTTGAACAAATTGTATGTCTTTACTATTTAATAAACATTCTGTTGAATAATGTGAATCTAATTTGACTGGGTATTGTTGCTGCCATAGGCAGCAACAATGCCCAGTCAAATTGGTTTCAAAATATTCAACAACTTACCTGCATAGTTTTCTGGAAATTGAGAATCAGGGAGTGAAAGGATCCATCGATCCCAACACGGACAAAGCGTTGGCGTAGCTAAGCTAGGAATGGGCGGGGCATATTTAAACCCGGACTGGCCCATTATAAAGGAAGACACATAAATGAAGGTATATTATATATATTCACGGTAACCTTATTGTTTTGACAGGCGTTCGCCCTAATATATGGGCGTCCAACAAGCACATTTATGCGTGAAAGCTGGTAAAACAAGAAAATAGATTTCAGGTACACTACATTTAATATATAGTATTAGCTAAAAATGTACGTGCCATTAAATACGAGAGGGTTTCACCAGTTCCTAGATCGAGGAAGCAACTATAGCCCAAACAAACGCCACCAACAGAAGCCATCGGCATAACAAATCTGTGAACTTGTTTTGCTAATATTGGCGGATTATTTGATGAGTTTGCATAAGTAGTAGTGTCATAAACACCGCAAGTGTTAAATACAACCAATACTATACGTAAACAATAGTAGGTGGTCGCAAGGGAGATAACCGCTTACTGGCGTGATAAGATAACGCACGCGCGTTGTCATATACCAACCACCACAGATCCCTCTCTAAATGCGTCCGCAATATACATATCCGAATCTACCGGTTCCATGCAAGAATACGAAGACCTTGTTATACAATTATTTCAGAATCTGAGCATAAACGAATGTGATATATTTCTGGAAAATGCCCCATAGTTTAGAATAATGGTTTGCGCAACGGCGGAAACTACACGTTTTATCGAAATTGGTGAAGAGAATGCCACTTGATATATGTTAGCACAAGCCAATGTATGTGATTATTTCAATTTTCCAGATCGCGGTTCAAAGATAGAGATGGTATTCCTAAAAATCGATAATTTCTTCAAGATTGCACATCTTGAAGAAATTGTAGATTTCTAGGAATCACATCTCTATCTTTGAACTGCGATCTTGGGAATTGAAATAATCACATACATTGGCTTGTGCTAACATATATCAAATCACAGTTCAATTCACCTTTCCAGAGCACCCACCCATCATATGACGTCATAATGAACTGCGTGATGTGTAGAATGCACCATAATGAATGACGTCATAAATGACGTCGATAAGTACGTCACGAACGCATATTTGAAGACGGTCTATGCGTTGTTGTACAAATTGTTTGCTTTTACTATTTAATAAACAGCAGCCAGTCAAATTAGTTAGAAAATATTCAACAGCTTCCCTGTATAGTTTTCAAGAAATTGTTGGCTTGGGCATTCGGGGATCGATCAATCCCAACACGGCGAGGTGTGGGTGGAGCTTAGCTAGTGATGAGCGGGGCATGGCTAAAATGGAAAGGTGAATTGGTTTGACAGTCTAAGGCCGTGTTCTCACTAGAGAGTTAATCCGGTGTAACGCCACCCTTCAGTGTGAACACAGCCTTAGACTTTATCTGCATCTCCATCCTATCTACAACAGACAGACATTCGGACGCGCACTGTCTGTACATAATAATACACACGGTATCGACATAACTTTCATAGGTTTAAGACCTACACAGACTAATTTAATAATTTAATCAAGCGTGACTTCTCTATCCTCTTGTTGTAACCTATTGTAGCCGTGGGGAAATTGTTACACTACCCGTGTAAATAATTACACCAAACTAAAAAAAGGCGTTTCTAAAAATTAATAATTCGAGATGGAAACACCTGTATGTGCGTGATGTATCTTTGTTATTGTAATAAAATCGATAACGCATTCCACTCTGTATGTTTTAAACTACTTATAATATACGCTACAAATTTGCAAATATGCTGGTTATTTTCAAATTGTTTGACTTAACGTTGTTGCTGTCCTTGGCAGCAATAACTTTCAGCAAAACAGTTTTCAAAATAGCCACCATATGTCGAGGCTATATTTTACTTTGAATCCTGGATGAGTACTGTGTGAGAACAGGCAATTCACCCGTGTAATATACCTAGTTATGAACGCAGATGAGACTGTCCAGGTACACGATGACACTTCAAAACAGGAATAATAAATCTATTTATTTATTTATTTATATTTTCTATCAACGGATACCTACGTATTGTCTGGACAAGTCTGCCGGATTTACTAATCTGATTTGTACTAAGCGTTATTACAAATGCTTCCGGGTTATGGGTTGGGTTGCTGGGTGGGTAGGTGGTTGTTCGTCGGCGTCTTCGTTGGCACGCTACTACTGATCCTGCTGATGCTGCTGGCGATGTTCCTTTTGATGAAGCCGATGGTATTATTGTTGTAGTCATTATCGTTATCATTGCCGGCATTGTTGCGACTGCTGTCGCCGTTGTCGCTGTCTACCAAGTCGGCCTTCCACCACCAGAATTATCATTGTCTTCGCCATTATTGTCATCGTTCTTATCATCGTATCATTCATTGTTGCCGGCACATAGCTCCCCATGTTTGTAATGGAATCGTTGTTATATTCGTAGTTGGTTAATATCTGTGTATAAAGCTTAGCATACAATAATAATAAATACACAAAGACGAAAATACAGAGTATTTCCAAAATTATCTTTATCTACCAACTATTGCGTCTTTAGTAGTTTGTCCCCCAATTTGGGGAAAACGGTATCTGTAGTCTTACGAAATGTTCACTTGAAGACTATGAGAAGACTATTTTTGAAGATTTACCACTGGAATGACGGGCTCGATAAGCGAGCCAGTCATTCCAGCATTAAATTTCAAAATAACCTCTTTATCTGCATATTGATATTTTCTATTAGTTTCTTAATCAGATTCGAGGAGTAAAGTGTCTATAGCGTACTCACATCTCTAATCGTTATGTACGCACCACAAACACTGGGATATTTTACTAAACATTCGTTAGAGTACATTTGGATACATAAATGAAGTTTATCACATTTCCCTTCGAACACCACCCTCCCTTTCATGGAGAATTTATATCAAAATAAAACTATTCTGCATTCAACTTTACTAAGAGGCGTTGCTGCCTACGACAGTGGCAAAATTCAGTCAAATTTGTTGTAGAACTGCAACCTCTCCTGTACTGACTATAAGCTAAAGGGGGTGGGGGTGGGTGGGTGTGGGGCTACTATTTTGATTGAAACTGGGGTTCTGTCAAATAAAGGAATACACCTATGAAACACTAAAATCCACGGACCAAACTGCGCCGGCATTCGTAATATCTTACTCCGATTTCTTGGATCAAAATAGTCCAGACTCCCACCTCCGGATGTGTGCTTTCATTCTGATTTTGATCATTTCTTTGCGTTTTGTGGCAGCAGCCTCAGCTACAGCGGCCACAGCAACATTAGCAGTAGTAGCACCAATATTAGTGATAGTATCAGTATTTCTGTTAGTGGTGGTAGTAGTAGTAGTAGTAGTAGTAGTAGTAGTAGTAGTAGTAGTAGTAGTAGTAGTAGTAGTAGTAGTAGTAGTAGTAGTAGTCAGCAGCAGCAGCAGCCGCAACAGCAGCAGCAGCAACAACAGCAACAACGACGACGACGACGGAATTAGTAGTTTTGATATCCATATAATATACACACCTACTTACTGGAGCAAATGTTGTTTTATAATAATTCCATAGGTATTCCTCATATTTTCTAACCTACATCACTACATAGGTCCTATATATAGCATCCACAAACCTCATCATAGCTCAATGTCTAAAACGGTAATATGCATATTAAAACTATTAGCTTGTAACATATCCTTATCAACGTTCAGTAGACAGATACAGTTTGATTTGTAAAACATCGTCTTCTCTGAATATAAACGGTGTATTCATACGGAAAAACTTTTAGGCATTATTCAAACAACATCAAATGTACCGCTCTTCTGATTGGGCGACATATACCCGTAAAAGCCGGGTTAAATGACTATGTTTCACAAACAGTAAAGTTTACAGTTTTCGCTAGTTCTATACACGCGTCCTGGTACGACTGCAAACAAGTTCATTTAAATTTATCCTATTCAATTTTCCTGAATATGGTGAGTATTTTCTTTAGCACATTGTTATATTTTAAATATCTGGCTAACTATTTTCAACACAATCTGACTGACGGCTCGGCAGCAACGACTCTCAGTCAAACTTTTTTTGTAAATTCAAATTAAATTATGATTTTATAATAAGTCTTCGAAAATTTAGTAGAGTAATGGTTAATTACACATGCACGTTTAAAATACCACATGGCCCCAGTGCTACTCTCGTTGAATTGTCGCGCCGAGTTTTTGATGAGCTAAGATAGCTGGTTAAAAGCTGCTTATTATAAAGAGCGTCCAGAGTGACATCTTCGCATAGTCAGCATGCGCAAGCTTTCAGGTGCGTTCAACCGAACAATAAGCACTCAAAGAAATGGTGAGAAAATTACTAGTTATGGACGAGCGTATATTAGTCTGACTGGTACTGGGTGCAGTGAGGTAAAATCAACGATGTTAAATGCGCGTAAGGCGGATTAGGGGGAGACATTACTGCCTCGGGGTGCTTGTTGACCTTTGACCTAGATGAACACCTAGCTATTTGTGGCAATCGAAAGTTTGAAAAGATTTGATTTTGGTTCATTTTAATCAATGTTATTTAAATGTAGTTTACGAAGATTGTCAAAAGGTGTGTATCGCTGCCATAGATCATTTGAGCTTGTTCTCGCTCAAATGAGCTGAAACAGAGTCAGATTCGGTTTCTTTATTGCAATAACCCAAACATGAGGATATATACATATGGGTAACTGCTGTACAGCGCAATTATGAGGGCGATATTGTATTTCGTTTTTGAGCGACAGTATTTACAAAACTGGTAACAAGTATTACGACATCCCATTCACCTTTGCAAGAGGATATTACGAATTCAAATTGTTCACTGTCAGATAGTATGCCAAATGCTACGCGTTGTGATAGACTATCGAGCAGTTGAACTCTCTCAACAAGAAAAGCAGCACAATCTAACATAAAATGCTTTTCATCTTCTACATTGCCAGAATCGCATAATTTACAACGTCGAGCATCGGCTGGAACTTTGTGCCGGGAATATCTGTCACTTTCGAACGTGCACTCTTAACCTTGTTTTAGCGAACTCGCGACGTTTATGAAACATATAGTCTTTGGGCCAGAAACCTGCCAAGTGGTACCAGTCTCAGGGACAACGCCTCGCGGTGTTTTTTTGATATAGTAATGTCGATTGTTAATAAAATGAGTCGATAACCTTTCCTATTGAGCAACTGACTATAATTAAACAATCGCCATTTATGACACACTTTTAGGCGTTACCGAAACAAAATCGGGCATAACCTTTGGAGCAATGGACCTCTACCCCAATGATCCCACCGCCCATCCCTGCAGAATAAAGCATCTACCACCTGCAGACTGCGAATATAGTACTTAACATTTAATGCATGCCGTAATACCGCCGAAGTGACTGGACCACACCACAGTCACTACACAGCACGCACCCATAATTCCGGGGCATATCTATCATGTCTACCATATGGTGAGAGAAACAATGTGCCCATAACAAAACCATATAACTCATACACGTTCGTGACGACTTCGTAACTGATTCACGGCATTATGTCTGTGACGTCAGATAACAATTGACGTATTTTGATGATAACGTCAGATACTCAAGCAAGATGTGGGATTCCTTGGTTAGTGGGTTGTGATATGGTTTTGTCAGTACATACGGTGAGTAACACGGCAATTGACCTTTCCAGTTTAAGCTATGCCCTGCCCATCTTTAGTTCAGTTCCACCCACACGTCGCTGTGTTGGGATCGACCGATCCCTGAACTCCATGTCTATAATTTTCCAGAAAACTATACAGGTAGGCCTAAGTTGTTGAATATTTCGAAACTAATTTAACTGGGTGTTGTGGCTGCGCAGTCGAAGTAGTTTCAAAATATTCAATGGCATGTTTATAAAATAGTAAAGACATGCAATTCGTACAACATGTTGGACTATTCCGCGTTTAAACGGACTAAATGGAGTCAGTCATGCTGTAATTGATTATACACCTCCCGTAGTTGATTATGACGTCATTTAATGGATGAATAAACTGGAAAGGTTAATTGAATGGCAAGAGGTTGCTTTTGCAAATGAAGAAACGGAAAGCGTCCAGATGCAAATAGCACAAGAAAATTGTGTCTCCATCTTCTATTACCTATCTAGTTTAACAGGAAGTAGTACGGCTATTTATCATCCGGTACCAGTTATCTGAGGGATGTATACAAATAGATTTCTATGAAATTGAAACTGTTATGAAATAACCTTATTTTATTAAATTACATAATAATAAATTCTAGCTTGATTTATTTAATGTCCACCAGTCATTTGGGGATGTCATCTTCTGGTTCCATAGGGCATTCAGTGAGCACCGCTGATACGCCTTACGCTGGACGCTTATTGCAGTCTTTACTCTCAATATATCTCGTATTTCTCAGTCTAGTCAATCTCTCATGAAAGCCTGACACAAATTATATAGTCATATCAACCGGGATGAAGACTGAGTATAATGCATCTTTTCAGCGATGTTTTATATAGGTGGATTTATTGAAAATAGTCGCTTTAACTAGCAATATATAACTGTTTAGATAACAAAATTAAATTCACTAATAGTCAGCAAACTGTTTATGTTCCATTATTCAAGCATATAACACTATACCAATGGAGGTATTCTGTAAAGCTTTGATTCTATTACCCTCATTTAGAATACTTTTTGCACATTTGAAGCTAGACAAAAATACTTTAGTAACATTTAATCGAAACACGAACACAAACAAGAAATTAAATTTCAGAATTGATAATAAGCGGTTTATGAAAATCGTTAAAGTTTTTTACCTTTCAGATTCCAGAGTCCTATTTCAAGACAAGTCTACAGGAAAGTTGGTAAGTATTTTAAAACTTATTTGGCTGGAACTTGTTGCTACTTATGGCAATAACAGGTCACAGTCAAATTAATTTCAAAATAGTCAAAACTATATTTCTTACAACAAAAAGAATGTGTCGTTTCTGGTCTGTGAGAAGAAATGGTTAATCCTTTAATAGCTAAATTTGGTCAAGAAAATCTAAATATGTGCTTATTACCAGTTGTAGGTCAAGAGAAGACTATACTTGGACATTTACCGCTGGACTGACAGGCTTGGTTATCGCGCCAGTCCAGTGGTAAATCTTCAAAAATAGTCTTCTCTTGGCCTGCAAATAATCATTCATTAAGACCACTACCTATTTCTTTTGGCCCGTTTCCGTCATGCAAGGGTTAAATAATACATTACGACAGGGATGGCACGACATTAGCTCGGAGCCTCCGTGTCATATGCTATTTACAAGCTTGTATAATAAATTGCATTGACGTTTTATTAAACGTCATCTTTTGGTACCATCCACAATATGTCTAGACGTAGGCTTAATATCGAAATCTATGTCACAATAGCCTAGTCTGACCGCCGTCATCCAGATTAAAAATCAAAGAAAATTAATAAGATTACTAGATTGTAAACGGATTTTTTAAATGAATATTTAATATTTATGTCTTGATACGTGTGTCATTCAGTTGTATGATTGGATAATACTATAAATGCTTTAGTTGGTGAATTGGTGCACGTAAATGATAGAAATGTACAGGAATACGTTGATGGAAGACGGGCGTTTATCTTCAAAATGGTATTGCTGAAAACCGTTGCTGTGTTTTGCTTGTAATTATTACACAGTCTCTTGGACATCCGTTCTGAAAATACTACAGTGGCCCATACCCCTACGTATTGTTCAGCAGACAAAGGTTTCGTGCGATTAAAGGGATAATCTCAACATGCCATAATATTAAAACGGCAGTTAATGTGCGCCTGACATCTGAAATAATAGGGCACTAATAATATAATTGTCTTGACTTTCACTATGCTAATAACGTGGCAGGTATTCGCATTATGTGCGCGAGTATGCTCTCCGCCGTGAACCACAGTTGTAATTCGCTTATCCGACCACAATCTAGGCTTAATTACTAACAATTTTGACCGCGAAGGTGTATGAACCGCCGGAGACCAAATTGTCCATAGCAAGCTAATGGACTGCTGTCAGACGTCGCAATTTTTGCCTCAGCACGACACCATTGTGCCAATCCGCTCAAACAGTCTGTGAAAAATAGTCCTGCACTAACGGACTCACGAGCTGACCTCGTCATGCGCGACATAACCCTAGTAAAAGACTTCCGGTAACAATAGCAGAATGTATTAAATGCTACCGACGGCATTGGCCATTAATTTTTCGGACATTCGTAAAAGGTAGTAATTTTCAGCTAGTGTACATTGTTTGGAAAATGCAAAGGATTTTTACGAGCTATTTTAGACGAAAAGGTGTATATTGTTGCTGTAAAAATGAAACAGTCTGCCTTTTGTTATATGGGATTTCGAGTCTTCTTATTTGAACCCACTTTCTACTCAATATGCCATGTTTTGTAGATCTTGCGGCTTATTTTAAGCACATTTTGTCTGCAAGCCGTTGCCATCTGCAAGGCAGCAACAAAGTCCAATCAAAGTATCCTCAATGTAATTATAGTGTGCTGACATTTGATCTCTTGAAACAAGGCCTTTGGGAATGCGGAATTAAAATGGTTGGCAGCTTAAGAAGAATGATGCCAGCTTGTGAGAGATATGCATCTTTAGGACACGCTTAACACCTTTGATGCCTTCTCATACAGAACTAACGCACAATTAAGCACATTTTATATACATCTGTATACTTTGTATACAACGATGTGGGTGTTGCGTCTATTGTCCTGTAGCAACTACTCGAATTCTCGGTAACAAGTCCGATGAAAGGCTATACCATGCTTTTCAATACGTTTATTGTTGAATGTAAACAAATTAATAAAATACTTATGGCAGAAAAGCCGTGAGAAATTGACATGTTGGCCGACGATAAATATGGCAATTATAGCATGCTTTTTCAAACGGCTATTGTTAGCAAAGTGTCAGTGAAGCGCTTTGTTGCAAAAGTGTTTCCCAACAATAACAACAACAACAACAACAACAACAACAACAACAACAACAACAACAACAACAACAACAACAAGATATTTATTGAAGCAACTGTAAATCTGCTATGCTTGGACAATAAGAAATAGTATAAGGTCTCTTCTAACAGGATCAGTGAACAGGTCTGAACAAGTGGAGTTGATTTCTGCCAAAAAATTAAACTAATAAATTTGAGGGACTATGTGTGCCCTTCCACCTGGTGATGTGACCCAGGGGTGATGGAAACATGATAGGAGGTCACAGGGTATCTTCAAGCATGCCCATTGACGTTTTCTGATGAAGGGGAGCTGATTTTTGCGGAAAACGAAAATGTATAATATTGAGCCCTAAGCCGTTCAAATTAGGAATGTGCCCACCCTATCCAGCAACACATTCAGGACTCTAATGGTAAACGAAAACAGGTAAACGCCAGGAACAAGCGGTTCCCTCCCCCTGGATATTTGATCCATGGTGGAAACTAGCATTCAAGGAAGTAATATGGTATCTTCTAATATGTCCATTGAACGGTTTCGATAAAAGCAAAATCTTTCTCTTGAAAATGAAAACTGGTTATTTTAAGGCCCAAGCGGTGCCCTTCATCCGGGTTATGTGATCCAAGTGGTGATGATAACATTAACGGAAGTCATAGGCTATATTCTAACATGCTCATTGATCTTGCTTACAGGGAAGTCATTTCTGCCAAAAATTTAAACTGCCAACTTGAGACCCTGTGGCGCCCTTCAACCTGGGTCTGTGTCCCAGGGTGAAGGAAACATGAACAGATGTCACAGGGTATCATCTAATGTGTCCATTGCCCTTCTCTGATGAAGAGGAATTAATTCTTGCCAAAAATGAAATTTGCTAATTTTAAGGCCCACGCCGTACGCCTTCCAATGAGGAATGTGCCAACCTGATCGAGCAACGGTTCGGGACTTCAATGGCAACATGCTGACCAATTATGGTAATGATCCGATCCAAACTGCAAGTGCAATCGTAGTTCAAATTTTAAACCAGAAAATCCCCATGTATTTCCGGTGCGATCCGTTTAGCCACAGAAATGGGGGTAGCTCGAAAAGTATTGGGCAAATCAAAAAGGACAACAAGAGCACATGATTCCTCCAGATGTTCTAGAAGTTTGGTCTTTATCGCAAGAAAACTGTAGGAAGAGATCCGTGTCAAACTTTCAAAGCAAGAATAAGAAGAAAGAAATAAGAAAGAAGAAAGATCCTGAGTGATTTTATTAACCCGCGATTGCATTGCAGATTAACAACAACAACAACAACAACAACAACAACAACAACAACAACAACAGCGACGACGACGACGACGACGACGACGACGACGACGACGACAACACCAACAACAACAACAACAAAGGTACCGCAGAATTGCCTGTGTTCGAACCTCACTCAGGTAGAAAATTGAAAAATGTAAAAATTACATTCCAATGATGACTGTGCTATATCCTAGTGCCAGTGTATCGTCAATGATAGTGTTCCTAGGACAAATGCGTCACAATAATAAAAACTACTATAGCTACTGACGTTGCTGCTGCTGTTGTTGATGCTGTTGCTGCTGCTGTTGCTGCTGTTTATGCTACTGCTGTTGTTGATGCTGCTGCTGCTGCTGCTGCTGTGGAGGATGGGGAGGAGGGGGAGCAGGAGAGGAATAGGAGAGGGAGGAGGATGGGGTGTGCGAGGCGGGGTTGGGTTTGGGGTCGGGGTGGTGTGTGTGCGCGCGCGCGTGCGTGCGTGCGTGGTGGGGGTGGAAGGCGACAACGACGGCGGTGGCTACTGCTACTGCTAATATATTTCAAATTTAAAGTGTATTAAAGATATGCCATTTACTATAAATATTACTGTACCACGTCGTTACGGTTGGGTTATCAGCAAGAAACGAGACCGAAGCGGAAGCATTAAAATTTATTGTCCTAATATAAAATCTATTATACAGATGTAAGGTACGCATAATAAGATATCATTGAAAATATCTTAATTTTATGGGAATAAACGGACGACGGAACCTTCTATTTCGTCTCTAAAACAACTTCTTAAAATCATTTAAAGGCATGTGTTAGGCTGTATTACGCTGTACTAAATGTACTTTCAAATCTGTCAAAAGAGACCAACATATCGAACATCAGACACCGGACGCCAAAGACAGATGGTGCCATATAACACTCATTTGCTATGCAATAATTTAGCAGGCCACAAGATGGTGGCTCAAATAAGATAGGTGGTCGCTTGCTCAGAGTTGCCTGCATGACTATTTGATGGGAGTCACAAAGGGGCGCATGGTGTAACACAAATAAACTTCTGATGCTGGAACTGAATGATGCATATTAAATGTTTATATTGCAATCTGACTGTATTTTATGTTTATTTGAAAATGTATCATTATGTGGTCTCTCATGGCGAGTCTTAGGTCACTGGAATATACATGTATATGTTTGGACGTATGCGCATAACGTGCGTGAGTGTGTCTGCGTACGTACGTGCGTGCTTGTGATTATGTATACGTCTTCGCGAGACAGGTACAAAATTAATTGCCGTCCATAATGAGCTTAAATTGAAAATAGGCTGCAAATGTGTCAAAACCGACAATAATAGAGACATCTGGTGAATTGTATGCACGTTTGAATAAATGCAGTTGTAAATTTTATAGTCAAATTAGCCCGAGGTGTATGTTTCTATAATTTACTTTCTTTATGCGTACAAAAGGTAAACGTTAGATTTCACCTCACAACAAAACAACGTATCTGTGTCACATAAACGAACGATTATCAATTTGTGACCACTTCGCAAGATTCCGGCTCTTCGAGTCACGTCGTTGAAAGCGCATCATTTTACCTGAATCAACATCTCGCGAAACCAATAGAGAGATTAGATCAGCCGCTCATGTAGCTGACGTCATAATCAAATACGTCACATATTAGCTGACGGCACAATCAAAACGTCACTAAAGTATGCTAATTGTATGTCTTTAATAAATGTGCAATTTAATACAGATTCTGGTGAATATTTTGAAACTAATTTGACTGGGAGCTGTTATTGACATAGGTAGCAGCTGCCACCCATGTCGAATTAGGTTCAAGATAGGCAACAGTTTACCTGTTTATCTAAGTTGAAGTTTAGGTTCCGTGACTTCGTGTTTCAAAGGTCCAAACCGATTCCAAAACGCATAACATGGGATGGCTAGAAGTTGGTCGCTGTATTGCCTTTGGCTTCTTTGGGCTACTGTAGCCACTCAATATACACATTGCAACGTTAACCATTAGCCATGTGCTGTTAACCAAATGGTGCAGGTCCAATATACATTTGGATATCGGCGCGGCCCGTTGGGCAACGACGCGGAGACCAATACCACGTTGATATCGGCGCGGCCGTTGGATACCGGCACAGAAACCATATAGAATGTCATATTTGCACCAATATCCAGATGATATTGACGCAATTGTACATATTTCTGGGGTTTGTTTCTGTTTTAAAAACATATTAAGTTATTTCTGAGATCTACTGTATGACATCAGTCAATCCCGTAGAAGACGCCATGACACCCACACATTAAGGGTGGTATAGAGTGACCGCCAGTAAATCAGACCGCATGGGTGCAACCAAACAAAGTATTTACCTGATGGAGCGACACGATGACAGCTATCAGCGACCAACGGAGAAATGGAGGAATTTAACCTCCTCCAACATTTCGCCCGTGTTGGGATCGTTCGATCCCTGTACTCCATGATTACCAATTTCCAGAATAGTATAACTGTAAGCTGTTGAATATTTTGAAACTAATTTGATTGGGTTCTAAATAGTTCTAAATAGTCAACATGTGTATAAAATAGTACAGATATACAATTCGTACAGCAATGCTTAATCCGTTATCAATAGGCAGCAACAGCGCCCAGTCAAATTAGTTATAAATATTCAACATGTTTATTAAATAGTACAGATATGCAATTCGTACAACAAAGCTTACCCAGTTATCAATTAAGCGATCGCGACGAACTTAGCTACGTCATTCACGAGGTAATTGATTATGACGTCACGTAGTTGATTATGGCGTCATACGATTGATGGATAAACTGGACTTCTCCGCTGTAAGAGGTTGCGGCTGTATATAATGGCGTATTTACCACTACAGGCTCACGAGAACTCAGTACACCATCATCAGTGGGGTTTATTGAATATTGACTTGAACGGCATTCATGTACCTAACCTTCCCCTATGCCATAAAAAGATGTATTAGTTGAGAGTACCCTTACATCTACAGGCACGCGTTCGCATACCTTACAACTTACAAATGCGCTATGCAATAACGCGGTGTTCATCTGCTATATTCAATGACAAGAAATGTTCAGATAGTTTACTTGAACAAGGCTTATTATACTTACTGTATCATTGGATGAATTGTGGACAAAACTACAGAATTGAATATGGAATACAATTTTATGTTTACATACACAATGGCAAGTGTTTGTATTTCAACTCTGGCGCTTAAATCATTATACGCTCTCTTCTATAACTTGTAGTTCGACATATTATTATGAATACGCTCTTAAAGCCATGCTCTTCTGAATTTCCGATACGCGCATCAGTCAGTTTCGGTTCTTGTGCAATAACTGGAATACATGTATATACTAGAAATTGTGTTGATGTCTCAGGCATCAACGTCTTCAGAAACACGATTTTCAAACAAGTCACATGTATGGCTGCTGATAGTTTCAGCAAAATTCTCCCTTAAATTTGATCTACGAAAGTTGCATTTTACTGAATTGAAGTAAGTTCAAAGGCCGAAATATAATAACTCACATTGGAGACCTTTAGAATAACAAATGACCAGCCAGTTTCTGTATTTAATGTAGATGAACCACAAAAAAGGTGTTTTCAAATCTCTAAGAGGTGGTATTTAAATCAGTGAACAGAGTAGTGGCGAGATTTATGTGAAGGCGTCAATAGTACAATATATTTTAATACACACCAATATGGTAAATTGTTAATAATGAGCCAGGTTTTTACGCTACGAGGCGGCTTACAATAACATACATCTGCGCGCTACATACTGGTGCAACTGCTACTGTTGCTATTGCTTCTTCTGATGCTGCTACTGTTGCTACTTATAGTGCTAGTGCTACTGTTACTATTGCTACTGCTACTGCTACTGCTACTGCTACTGCTACTGCTACTGCTACTGCTACTGCTACTGCTACTGCTACTGCTACTGTAAGTGCTACTGCTACTGCTACTGCTGCTATTGCTTCTTCTGATGCTGCTACTGTTGCTACTTATAGTGCTAGTGCTACTGTTACTATTGCTACTGCTACTGCTACTGCTACTGCTACTGCTACTGCTACTGCTACTGCTACTGCTACTGCTACTGCTACTGCTACTGTGACTGCTACTGTGACTGCTACTGTGACTGCTACTGTGACTGCTACTGCTACTGCTACTGCTACTGCTACTGCTGGTGCTACTGCTACTGCTACTGCTACTGCTACTGCTACTGCTACTGCTGCTGCTACTGCTACTGCTACTGCTACTACTACTACTACTGCTACTGCTGCTGCTACTGTGACTGCTACTGCTACTGCTACTGCTGCTATTGCTTCTTCTGATGCTGCTACTGTTGCTACTTATAGTGCTACTGCTACTGTTACTATTGCTCCTGCTCCTGGTACTGCTACTGCTACTGCTACTGCTACTGCTACTGCTACTGCTACTGTGACTGCTACTGCTACTGCTACTGCTACTGCTACTGCTGCTATTGCTTCTTCTGATGCTGCTACTGTTGCTACTTATAGTGCTAGTGCTACTGTTACTATTGCTACTGCTACTGCTACTGCTACTGCTACTGCTACTACTACTGCTACTGCTACTGCTGCTGCTACTGTGACTGCTACTGCTACTGCTACTGCTGCTATTGCTTCTTCTGATGCTGCTACTGTTGCTACTTATAGTGCTAGTGCTACTGTTACTATTGCTAATGCTACTGCTACTGCTACTGCTACTGCTACTGCTACTGCTACTGCTACTGCTACTGCTACTGTGACTGCTACTGTGACTGCTACTGCTACTGCTACTGCTACTGCTACTGCTGATGTTGGTGCTACTGCTACTGCTACTGCTACTGCTACTGCTACTGCTACTGCTACTGCTGCTGCTACTGCTACTGCTACTGCTACTGCTACTACTACTACTACTACTACTACTGCTACTGATGCTGCTACTGTGACTGCTACTGCTACTGCTACTGCTGCTATTGCTTCTTCTGATGCTGCTACTGTTGCTACTTATAGTGCTACTGCTACTGTTACTATTGCTCCTGCTCCTGCTCCTGGTACTGCTACTGCTACTGCTACTGCTACTGCTACTGCTACTGTGACTGCTACTGCTACTGCTACTGCTGCTATTGCTTCTTCTGATGCTGCTACTGTTGCTACTTATAGTGCTAGTGCTACTGTTACTATTGCTACTGCTACTGCTACTGCTACTGCTACTGCTACTGCTACTGTGACTGCTACTGCTACTGCTACTGCTAGTGCTACTGCTACTGCTGATGTTGGTGCTACTGCTACTGCTACTGCTGCTGCTACTGCTACTGCTACTGCTACTGCTACTGCTACTGCTGCTGCTACTGCTTCTTCTGATGCTGCTACTGTTGCTTCTTATAGTGCTACTGCTACTGTTACTATTGCTACTGCTACTGCTACTGCTGCTACTGCTGTTGCTGCTACTGCTACTGCTGATGTTGGTGCTACTGCTACTGCTACTGCTACTGCTACTGCTACTGCTGCTGCTACTGCTTCTTCTGATGCTGCTACTGTTGCTTCTTATAGTGCTACTGCTGCTGCTACTGCTAATGCTGCTGTTGCTGTTTTGCTGTTACTGTTGCTGCTGCTGCTCTGCTTCTTCTGATGCTGCTACTGATAGTGCTACTGCTGCTGCTACTGCTAATGCTGCTGTTGCTGCTGTTGCTGTTGCTGTTGCTGTTGCTGTTGCTGCTACTGCTACTGCTACTGCTACTGCTACTGCTACTGCTACTGCTACTGCTACTGCTGCTTCTGATGCTGCTATCGTTGCTACCTATAGTGCTACTGCTACTGTTACTATTGCTCCTGCTCCTGGTACTGCTACTGCTGATGTTGCTGTTGCTGCTACTGCTACTGCTACTGCTACTGCTACTGCTACTGCTACTGCTACTGCTACTGCTACTGCTACTGCTGCTGCTGCTGCTTCTTCTGATGCTGCTACTGTTGCTACTTATAGTGCTGCTGCTACTGCTACTATTGCTACTGCTACTGCTACTGCTACTACTGCTGTTGCTGCTACTGCTATTGCTACTGCTACTGCTACTGCTACTGCTACTGCTACTGCTACTGCTACTGCTACTGCTGCTGCTGCTGATACTACCACTGTTACTGTTACTATTGCTACTGCCACTGCTACTGCTACTGCTACTGCTACTGCTACTGTTACTGCTACTGCTACTGCTACTGCTACTGCTACTGCTACTGCTACTACCACTGCCACTGCCACTGCCACTGCTACTGCTGCCGCTACCGCTACAGCTACTGCTACTGCTACTGCTGCTGCCGCTGCCGCTGCCGCTACTGCTACTGCTACTGCTACTGCTACTGCTACTGCTGCTGCCACTGCCACTGTTACTGCTACTGCTACTGCTACTGCTACTGTTGCTGCTACTGCTACTGCCTACTGCTACTGTTGCTGCTACTGCTACTGCTACTGCTACTGCTACTGCTACTGCTACTGCTACTGCTACTGCTACAGCTACTGCTACTGCTACTGCTACTGCTACTGCCACTGCTACTGTTACTGCTACTGCTACTGTTGCTGCTACTGCTACTGCTACTGCTACTGCTACTGCTACTGCTACTGCTACTGTTGCTGCTACTGCCACTGCCACGGCTACTGCTACTGCTACTGCTACTGTTGCTGTCGCTGTCGCTGTCGCTGCTGCTGCTGCTGCTACTGCTACTGCTACTGTTACTGTTGCTGCTACTGCTACTGCTACTGCTACTTCTACTGCTACTCCTACTGCCACTGCCACTGTTACTGCTACTGCTACTGTTGCTGCTACTGCTACTGCTACTGCTACTGCTACTGCTACTGCTACTGCTACTACTACTGTTGCTGCTACTGCCACTGCTACTGCTACTGTTATTTCTGCTGCTGCTGCTGCTACTGCTACTGCTACTGCTTCTGCTACCACTACTGTTGCTGCTACTGCCACTGCTACTGCCACTGCTGCTGGCACTGCTATTGCTACTGCTACTGCTACTGTTGCTGCTACTGTTGCTGCTGCTGCTGCTGCTGCTGCTGCTGCTGCTGCTGCTACTGCTACTGCTACAGTGCCCCGACCACTACTGCTACTACTGCTACCACTGGCACTACCACTACCGACACCACTACTGATACCACTCCCGCTATCACTACTTACTAATTAGAATATGTTGTTACTGTTGCTACTGACGATTATTCTACCACTCCACTCCACTAAGGTACTATGCTACTGTCATTGCTTTTGCCATTGACGCCTTTGCTACAGCGGTCAGCGCTTTCGCTACTGTCGCAGCTGTCGTCATTGTTACTGTCACTGTCACTGCTACTGCTATTGCTATTGCTGCTGCTGCTGTTGCTGCTGCTGCTGCTGTTGCTGCTGCTGCTGCTACTATTACTACTCCTCTTTCTTTTTTAAAAGCCGACGCTGACGCAGTCGGATACATTTCACGGAGGAACCCTTTAAAAAAGGCTTGCAAACGCCCATAAAAAATCGGATGAAATAGCAGGCTTTATTAATAGAACAACAATACAAACATAACATATCAAAACAGTGCAAGCTAAAATTACTAATAATACTTTACTACTTTATGCGACTTGGGACTTGAAGCTATGTTTTAGGGCAACGCTCTCTATTTCACGTTGATAAACAACCGCCTCTGTAATCTTTACTAAAATGAGTATTTACTTTACTTCTGACCCAGAACTCTGGTGTTATTAAACATAAACTAAGTTTATTAAACATTACATTTTCTTACATAAACCGTTTTCAGGTCACATGCACAAATTCAGTAGAACCAGTCGATTTACTAAACAGTTGCCATTTAGTTATTTCCCATGGTTCTATGAGGTTCGGTTTAACCGCTCCCATGTCACCAGCGCCTCAAAGCGCCCGTGATGCAACTCATATCAATTAACCATTTCATTGCCAAGATTTGTCAATACAATTATAGTGGCTGCAGGCCAAGGGAAGACTATTTTTGTAAATTCACCACTGAAAATTACTGCCTTCAAGACAACTACAGTGATCGTGTTTCACCAGATTGACCACCAAAGGAGGAATTGTTAAGAGAGTTTTTGATTAGCCAGCGTCCATTTGCAGGACAAGAGAGCAGTATTTTTTTTAATTTTCCACTGGAATGAATGGCTCGGTTCCTGAGCCAGTCATTCCAGAGGTAAATCTTCAAAAATATTGTTCTCTTGGCCTGCAACTGGACCTTCTTAAGACCATTGCAGTGCGAGTTTCTTGCCCTCTCACCATTATAGGTTATGGTGGCACAAGAAGTGTTAAACAAAAGTTATTTTGGTCTGAGAGGGAGCGAGATATACCATGTGTAATAACTACGTCTCCAACACTATTATACAGCTGTTAAATCATGGTGTGACAAGAAGTAAATATAATTGTGCTTATTAGAAGATGCGGAGTATTCAACATAACATGCCATATTGCATAGTGGAGCTGTTAGATCTTATATGAAGGAAGGAATCGGTGAATTTGTTATTCTAAGATCACAAGGCGCAATGGCCGCCATATGGTGATTTTACATTGACAGTTCCAAAAATCTGAACGCTGGTGACAAAAGTATCTGACTAGACTAGAATTTAGCCATGGAAATCTCAGTCCTCTCACCGCTATGATGTTTGTTAGCACACTGAAAAATGACAAAGTACGCTCTTAAGATTACGAACAAATCATGCTTGGCTGCAATAATACATAGTCAAGAATTTTCAAGTTTGTGATGCTGAAGAATGCCGATGTGAGAGAGCAACTGAAAATACGGAGCACATTCAGAAGAATGGACCTGTTTTAGCTATGCCCCGCCAATCATTAGCTAAACTCCACCCACACTTGGCCGTGTTGGAATTGATCGATTCCCAAATGTCCTGACCATTAATTTCCTGAAAACTATACAGTTAAGCTGTTGAATATTTTGTAACTAATTTGACTGGGTGCTGTTGCTGCCTATGGCAGCAGCAGCGCCCAGTCAAATTAGTTTCAAAATATTCAACATGAAATTTATTAAATAGTAAAGACAAACAATTTGTACAACAACGCATAGTCCGTCTACAGCTATGCATTCGTGACGTACTTATCTACGTCATTCGTAAAGGTATAATGGCGTCATTGAGTGTGATGTCATTCTATACGTCAGGTAGTTGAGTATGACATCATATGCTTGATGGATACAGTGGAAAGGCCCATTGTCCCCTTATGTCGCGGCTGGGGAAAGAGTCTGACGGACCTAAATACACAGTACTACGGCCAGAAATTACTGATCACATCGTGTTATGGCATTGGTAGAGATAAGTGTATAATTACAGTCAAACATGTGCAGATATATGCGTTGCTCAGGTGGTAAATGTATACTTTACCTTACTCAAAAGGCGTAACACCTCATACTTTTCAAATATACAAAAAAAAAGAATTTGAATTTTCTTCGACAAATCCTTTCAACTCGATAAAAAGAAGATACATACACTAATTCAAGATAAAATAATTATCATGTCGAATGTTGTGAATGTACCTTTACTGGACGCTGGTGCCAGATATGGTAGCAGAAGCTTGCAGTCAGATTAATTGCAAAATGTGCAACAACATACATATTTGTATCGTACGCTTGAATTTGAGATAGAATGATTGTGGATAGTAGATACTAGATAGCGTCAGTTCAGTATACTGCTTTGATTATCCTGCCCTTGCCCTTTAATGGTCACGTGCAGCTGAGGAAATAAGCATTTGCTTATTAAATGCGCATGTGCGGGCCAAGAGAAGTCTATTTTTAAACTATTTACTACTGGAATGTCTAGTTCGGTTATCGAGCCAGTCATTCCAGTTATACAATTTTCAAAAATAGTCTTCTCATTCCCTGGGTTAACGCTGCATGAGGACATGGACTACAATGCAGATGTACACATTTAATTGGCTATATATTTCTCTGGCGCTTAATAACCAGCTCTAAGCGCATGCGCATACATTAATGGGAGAGTTTAAAATGGAATTAAACAAGCAAAATCCCACGAGCAAACCTGTTTTTCTTCAACTCATCGAATGCGACCACAGCTGGCATATATTTACATTCTTTATATGCTGCTAGGTAGGATTTAAGTTTTATAATTCTCAAACAAATTCATTAAAATAGGTTTTAATTATTAATCGTCTAAGCATCATTACTACTAAACTTTTTCTATTATTCTATTCTATCCATAGCTTGTATGAATACCTGACAGTTTGTTGAAGATTGAGGGCTTAAGCACATCAATGAAGTTGCTCTAACGAGCATATATCTGCGACCATCAATTGTTACCGTGTGTTTTTTTACAAACTAATGAACTGTTTATTGAACATGTGTACGGTCTTTGATGGGCTGATTGACAACGTTTAAATGAGAATAAATATCAGGATACGCACCAATGGATGAATCCGATCTGTGGATCCAGTACATGACGACATAATGAATTACATCACATTTAGGCAGACGTCACACAATTCAAATACACAATGAATGGCGTATCGAAGTCCGCCGTGAACGTTTAAAAGTCAGCCATGTCTACAAATTGTTTGTCTTTACTACACACTAACCATGCTGCTGAATATTTTGAAAACGACTTTGACTGCCCACGGCAGCAACAGTGCCCAGTGAAATTAGTTTCAAAATATTCAAAGGGTTGCCGGTATAGTTGCAATGTTATTGCGATTGTGAGAAGTCAGGTTGTGATCGATCCCAACACTGGGAAAGCATGCGCGGGGCTTAACTGAAAATGGGCGGGGCATGGATAAAGTGGATTCATCCACTAATTATTTGGATAACAAGAACATGTTGTTTAAAATTTATGATAGTTGTTTTAATCTGCTAATAATAATAACAATCATAAGATTCACAGGTGATACCGTGTGCAATTAAGCTTAGTTTTTACCAAACTTTCGCCTATAAATGCGTTTTATCATAAGCGAATATTTTGCGCGACATGTTGTCCAAAAGTAACAGCGTTACTCTAATACGGTTATCACCACTGAATCTTGTGTTTGATAATAAAAAAACATGTTTATTAATAAGATGGTCACATTGAGAGCGAGAGAGATAATTACCACATGTACCTGCACCGACAATACATTCGCACGTGTCATCTGAAGAATAGCGGATAATTCATGGGCCAACGAAGTTAGTAATCAAAACATCCGTTTTGACATCCTATTGTTGAGGAGGGTATAGAGGTGATAAGAGACGATAAAACCGCTAGTACAATACGGTAGCTTGCGCGCTGAAGATATGCATATAATTAAACCGCAAAGAATGCATTTCGCTTCTATCCTTTGAATTCCCAGTATCTAAAATACGGATTGCGATAAGCCACTTGCTGTCGCTATAATGGATGAATCCAGTTTTAGCGATGCCCCGCCCATCTTTAGCTAAGCTCAACCCACACGTAACCGGTGTTAGGACTGATCGACTCCTGATCTCACTAACGATCAATTTCCAGAATACTATGCAGGTAAGCTGTTAAATATTTTGAAACTAATATGACTGGGCGCTTTTGCTTCCTATGGCAGCAACAGCGTCCAGTCAAATTAGTTTCAAAATATTAAACAACAAGTTTATTAGATAGTAAAAACATACAAGTCGTACAACCTGAACGACTATTAATCGTTTATGGCGGACTAAATCGAGTCATTCGTGGCGTAATTTATTATGACGTCATCATGCACGTCACGTGGTTAATATGACATCATATGGTTGATGGATAAACCGGAATACTCTATTATAATAATAATTTTATAAGCGAATGGATGAATCCATTTCTCGGTATGCCCCGCCCATTGCTAGACAAGCTCCGCCCACTTTAACTGTATTGTAATCAATTTATATACTTGAATTACCAGACTCCCAATTTCAAGGTAGCTATACAGGTAAGATGTTGAATATTTTGAAACTAATTTGACTGGGTGTCGTTGCTGCCTATGGTAGCAATAGTGAACGGGCAAATTAGTATCAAAATATTCAACAGAATGTGCGGTAAAGAGTAAATGCATCAACGCTATACAATTCGTACACTTGACGAACTTTTCAATGTGCAGGGCAGAGCTAGATACGTCACTACGGATTGTGACGTCAGCTAACGTGTAACTGCGTGGCTATAACTTTTAGTCAAATTTCTTTAACAGTGTTCAGTAGCTGTAACATTTTGTTTCGGCAAAATCTACGAACCATAATCCAAGATGACGAGGACTTAGAGAACGGTCTTCACAAATTACAACTCACGTTTGTCGCAGGGCAGTACAATCAATTAGTCTCAAATCGACCGTTATGAGAGGACATTCAATCAAATAGATATAAAACTCGATCAGTACAATACAACTATCGGTTCTCATCTGTTTCGGACACAAATTACACACATGGTGACACTAGAGCGTATGAGCAATTAGGCTTATAAAATCGCGAAAGTCATTGAGAATAAGATTCCCCTGGCGTATTTTATAAGTCGTTTGTAACTCGATAGCCATCGGTCAGCAAAAGAATTGGACATTACTTCTTGCTTGACCAGATGGACTTAAAAGCATCGGTGTGGAAAAGGGGGCTTTACCCTCGTGATAAAATGCATTGTCCAATATTTTATTTCTTTGGCCATTTCTCATGTGAATATAATTTCCATTATTTAGATCAATTTTGCCTGTAATCTATGGTTCATTTTTAAAATGGCAATATATTCATGGGTTATATCTCTTGAGGTATTAGCTATTTTGAAAATAATTCAACTAAAAGTCGTTATGTGGGAAGCTACCAACAACTTTCAGTCTTGTTTGTTTTCAAAATATTTAGCAGGTTCCGAATTATTGTCAATAGAAATTATTGCCCCATGGCTTGTAGCAGTGAGACGGTTAATATATTTATGGGAATTGAGGTTGCTAGATATTATTAAGTTAAATAATATATCTTATAAATATATCATAAATGTTATTATCGAATAGAATACGTACAAAGAAAACAATTTAAATATTAGTTCAATGTTTACAGCCCCTCATATATGTCTACTGTGCGCTATTATAATGTGCTAGGTCGTGATGAACCCGTTGGTAGTGGTGCTGATTTCATGCAAATGATCGAATGAACAGTAACGTGTGCATGAATAAAGAAATGAAATCAGTCATTCGGTCCGTCCATCAGTCGTTCAGTCAGTCTGGCGGTCGTTCAGTCTGACAGTCGGTCGGTCGGTCGGTCGGTCAGTCTGACAGTCGGTCAGTTGATTGGTCTGTCAGTTGGTCAGTTGCTCGGTAATCGTTTGGTCAGTTGGTCGGTTGCTCTCGGTCACTCGGTTGGTCATTTGGTCGGTTAGTCAATCGGGCAGTCAGTCAGTCGGCCAGTTTGGTCGGTCAGTCAGCCCATCCAAATGACCAACCGAGTGACCGAGAGCAACCGACCAACTGACCAAACGATTACCGAGCAACTGACCAACTGACAGACCAATCAACTGACCGAACTGACTGAACGACTGATGGACGGACCGAATGACTGATGGTGGGTGGGCGATCAGTCGGTCGGGCGGTCAGTCGGTCTGTCAGTCGTTCGGTCGGCCATTCGGTTGGTCGATTGGTCGGTCGGTCAATCGTTCAGTTGGTTGATTGGTCAATTGGTCATTCAGACAGACAATCGGTTGGTCAGGCTAACTGTCGATCGGATGGGTGGTCAATTCGTCATTTGCTTTATCGGCCAGCCTGTCAAGTTCAAGTTCAAGTGTATTTACCCCTTGACCACCATGTGGCATTATTATTATTATTATTATTATTATTATTATTATTATTATTATTATTATTATTATTATTATCATCTTCAATATTATTATCATCAGTATCATTATTACTGTTATGTTCCATCTATAGTTATTATGGTGGAAGTAGTACCTAGTAGTAGTAGTAGTAGTAGTAGTAACAGTATCCGCAATAGTAGCGCTTGCTGTAGCAGTCGTTGTGGGAGCAGCTGTAATAGCGGTAGCAGTAGTAATAGTAGTAATAGTAGTTGCTGTTGTAGGAGTCGTACTAAGATCATCATCCTTAACAGCAGAAGTAATAATATCATCGTCAACTGCTTTTGCTAGTAGCGGTAGTAGCAGCAGCGGTCACAGTAGAGGACTGGAGGCAGCGGAAACATTGTCGGAGTAGCGGCAATAGTAGTAACAGTAGAAGCAGCAGCTGTGCCGTCAGCAGTAGTGGTAGATGCAGTTGTCGCTGCAGTGGACATTATCGTCTCAACGCCGCTGCTGTAGTGTTGCTGCCGTCCAAGTTGTTGTCATCATTATTCTAGTTATTTGAAGTGTTTGACTATTTTTCTGAATTTGTAATGTTTAGATATCAGACTAAACTTATGATTATAGAGAAGCTGATAGAATTTGTGAAAGTTTGGTCGGTAGCAATAGTATTTTTGTAGAATATCGTTTCTAACTTCCTTAAAAAAGTCGCATAGAAATAGATAATGATACTCATCTTCGATGTCTTGTTTGTCACAGTGTGAGCATATCCTATTTTCCCTTGGTGTACCGTCCCACCTCCCAGTCTCTATTGATAGTTTATGATTACTGGTTCATGTCAGTCGGCCAGTCGGTTGGCCGGGTCATCAATCTGGTAGTCAGTTGGTCGGTCATTGGGTCAGTTGCTCCGTCTCTCTCGGTCCGTCTCTTGGTCAGTCGCTCGTTTGGTCAGTCAGCTGGTCGGACTGTTGCTCTCTTGGTTGGTCAGTCGATCAATCGGTCGGTCACTTGGTCTGTCGATCAGTCGGTCGGGCACTTGTTGGTTCAGTCGGTCGGTCAATCAGTTGGTCTGGCCGTCAGTTGGTCGGTCGGTTGGCCATTTGATCAGTCGCTCAGTCACTCGGTCGGGTGGTCCGGTGCTCGGTTGGTCGAATGGTGGGGAAATCGGTCGGTCGGTCGGTCGGTCCGTCCGTCGGTCGGTCGGTCGGTCGGTCGGTCGGTCGGTCGGTCGGTAGGTCGGTCGGTCGGTCGGTCGGTCGGTCGGTCAGGCGGTCAGGCGGTCGGTTCCTCGGTCATTCGGTCAGTTATTTGGTCAGTCAGTCTATTGGTCACTTAGTCAGTTGGTTACTCGTTCAGCCAGTCAGTCGGTTATTCAGTCGATCAGTCCGTCTGTCAACCAGTCGATTGGATGGGCGGTCAATGGGTCGTTTGGTTGCTTGGTCAGCCTGTCAGTCGGTTGGTCGGGTCGTCAAGCAAGCGGTCAGTTAGTCGGTCATTGGGCCAGTTGCTTAATTGCTCTGTCTGTCTGGCGGTCAGTCGCTCGGTTTTTCAGTCAGCTGGTCGTCTTTTGACCGGTTTCTTGGTTGGTCGATCGGTCAGTTGGGCAGTTGGTCGGGCGGTCAGTTAGTTTGTCAGTCGAGTGACTGGGCAGTTTGTCAGTTGATCTGTCGGTCTGTCTCTCGGTCGCCTGATGAGACAATTGATTAGTTGGTCGGTCAGTCAGTCGGTCGGTCGGTCGGTCGGTCAGTCAGTTGTTCGGGTAGTCAGTCAATCAGTCGTTCGATCGGTTGGTCGGTCCATCGGTCGGCCGTTTGTTCGGTCAGTCAGTCGGTTAATTGGTCTGTCAGTCGGTCAGTTGGCCAGTCGATTGGTCGGTCAGTCGGGTGGTTGGACGGATGGATGATCGATTGTTGGCTGGCTGGCTGGCTGGCTGGCTGGCTGGCTGGCTGGCTGGCTGGCTGGCTGGCTGGCTGGCTGGCTGGCTGGCTGGCTGGCTGGCAGGCGGGCTGGCGGTCTGGTTGTTTGGCTGGCTGGCTGGCTGGCTGAATGAATGGATGGATGGATGGATGGATGGATGGACGGACGGACGGACGGACGGACGGACGGACGGACGGACGGACGAACGAACGAACGAACGAACGAACGAACGAACGAACGAACGAACGAACGAACGAACGAACGAACGAACGAACGAACGAACGAACGAACGAACGAACGAACGAACGAACGAACGAACGAACGGACGGATGGATGCATGGATGCATGCATGCGTGAATGAATGCGTGTTTGTTTCTTTCCCACTTACCTGTGAAAGTATCCTGGATTCAAATTAGCTCACTAACTCAGCTAATCGCACTTTTCTTTATTAAAGCGAACCATGCCTGCAACTCAGAGGCAAGGCGTCAGTCGTGTATTTATAGTTCACCCATCAGAGTGTTACATAATCTTCTTAAGAGAGATGCTATATAGATGCCTACCTGTGGACCATGGGTATGCGAATAATTTCCAACAGCTGATAATTCAGTAACCAGATCCTTTGTAATCAACTTAAAGTCTGTCTTATAATTCGCTTAGGTGTATATTGCCATACCTTGTATCTTTAATACACTGAAGCAAAAGCACAATTATGTACCAATCACATTCCACACATCAGGCTCGATACGACCTATTCTTTGCGATGTTAGAAACAATGGTTTTTGTATTTCTAAACTAATTTCGCAAGATTATCCGGACAAATTAATTACAAAATATCCAATAACTTTGATACACGGTTGCCTAAATTGTAGATATTGGGAGCCAAGGTTAGCATTGTCTCGTTTGCTGTAACAAGAAGATAACCATATAAGTCCCCTTATAGATAACAAGAAACGATGTTTTCAGTTCACCCTCAATTGACATATGACGAATGCCACTATAATACACTCAAGAATCTAAGCGGCAAACATAATTAACAACGTCTCCATTTAACGTTGAAAGTACTGGATTACTTAAGAATTCTCGATACGTAGTTAATTGAAAATCCGAATTTAGTTTGAAGTCAAACAAACATATGTACTCTAATGTTTCTTGGTCAAAAACGTGTGGTTCGTTTATATGAGTTTATCAAATACGTATATACATACAGAGCATATACATAGTCAAATATTGAACATAAATAAATTTGAAATGCCGTTTTCAAAACCTATAAACAAAGACGTCATGTCCCCCGCCCCATGCTATCTTACACCCTGAGGGCACGCACATCTGGAAACAATCATATACTATTTGTCCTCCGGTAAGCCTTCTATACACTTCAACGAAGTTGTCAATATTATAACCTGTTTATAGTTGAATTGCGGTGTGGACATTCAGTTCAAAGTTGATTGAACCATAAGCAAGATGGAGCTTAAAGCTGTTGCAGTCAGCAATACAAATGATTGTCAGTAACGCATTGTGCAAGATGAGAATAAGTGGTATTCCTTTGACAAACTAATGCACGTACCATCAATAGGTCTACATTTGCATATATGGATATCAAGGAATAGGTAATATATCTACACATGGTTTGCGATATTGTGGTCAAGTCGAAAATGTGTGTTCGGATAATTAGGCTTTGCATATGGTGAACATATTACATTCTTTTGCTCACGGTTTGCATACTGTGCTTTGTAATAATCTCTATAATCGTTTACAGTTTTGAATATAAATAATAAATGTGTAATTACGCGCATTAATAAGTGCTAATTCTGACTGTTCATTAACGTTTCAACAAAACATTTAGCGAGATATTTGGCTAAATAAACACTTAATTGCGATTTAACTACTAACGGCGTTTTTGGAAAACAATTTCTCAATGATATGATTATGTCCAGTTTTTGTCGCGAGACTTGTCATCACGAAAACAATGTTCTGCCTAATACAAAAATACAATTAGAACAAAATCAGAAAAAACAGGATGCAACAATCAATTCAGAAATAATTATGGTTAATACGGACGTTGCGAGCTATCTGAATGTCATATACGATGTGACATTGACACTGTTACTATAAACTCAGAACTGAAGATACAAAACATTATGAAATGTTCTCATTAGGATGCTGAGATAGAAATCAAATCTAATTGTCAATAGTAAGTATGGTTTAACCTTTAACACTCGAATTTGTTCAGGAACATTTTTTCATATAAAATGTCCATTTGTCGACCAATAGACCACTATTTTTGAAATTTTACCCCTGGAATGACTGGCTCGGTTATCGAGCCAGTCATTTCATTGATAAACCTTCAAAAATAGTCTTCTCTTGGTCTGAAATGGACATTTCTCAAGACCACTGCAGAATCCGTCTTTGGCTGTTTAATAGTTTTAAAGGGTTAACACGATGGGCGAGAGAAAGACCAATGGTAATTTCCAGGTGTTGAAATGGAGGAATGATGCCACGGAGAAGACGCAACGATAGAGAAGACGGAAATGATGAAAATAGCAAGAACAAGAAGAAGCAAGAGAGAGAGAGAGAGAGAGAGAGAGAGAGAGAGAGAGAGAGCGAGAGAGAGAGAGAGAGAGATAGAGATAGAGAGAGAGAGAGAGGGAGAGAGAGAGAGATATATATATATATATATATATATATATATATATATATATATATATATATATAGAGAGAGAGAGAGAGAGAGAGAGAGAGAGAGAGAGAGAGAGATAGATAGAGAGAGAGAGAGAGAGAGAGAGAGAGAGAGAGAGGGAGAGAGAGAGAGAGAGAGTGGAAACGAAAGCAAGCAAATTACGACAATGAATCTTTTCCAAGTTTATCCATCGATCATCTGACGTCATAATTATCTAAGTGACGTGTATGATAACATCATACACAGTACGTCATGAATGACTCGAGTTAGTCCGACTTTAACGCTTAAGTCCGACACGCTTACGAATTGTGTATTTACCATTTAATAAACAGTATGTTGAACAGTTAACAGCATATCTGTATAGTTTTGGAAACTGATAGTCGGGGAGTTCAAAGATCGATCGATCCTAACACGAGCTAGGTGTTGGTGGAACTTAACTAGAGATGAGCGGGCATAGCTAAAACCGGAAAGGTACGTTGCAAGAATGGTGCTGCACCTACCATAAGGCTTACATGGAGACCAATGCATGGGCATTAAGTCATAATTATCCATCTAAGCCGCGGAAAATCAACTCGGCATGTTTATAGAAAACGAGACACCGACAAGAATTGGTCAGTAATTTATCCGTCAATGAACACGATAATCCAAAAACACATAAATGTTATGTTGAATATTTTAAAACCACTTTGACTAGTGACTAGTACTGGCTATTCCAGCCAGGTTTCCTGTAGAATTAGTTTCAGAATATTCAAAAGCTTAGCTGTATACTCATATGGTATTAACATTGAGATTCTGCTGTGTCAGGCATCAACGGGGTAATATTCAATCTGAGATAATTCAGTATGAATAAACGGCTAGATTAAATTTCGATACATTTCTTATAAGGCAAGGTCTATAGATTGATAATGCGCCTCCACACCAATATACATGAAACAGGAATTACAGTACATGTATTGGCAAAGAACATGGCGATTAAGTATACATATATTTCTTTTCCATATGCCATCCTAATATTTATATTTCAGTTGTATAATAATACGATTTAAAAGATAAACATATATTAATTGCTGATTGTTGTAATTTATGGTATGGTGGCGATAGAGATGGGTTGATTTGGGAGTTGTTGAGGGAGCTCATAATCCGTGACGTTTGTGTTAGACATGGTTTCATTTCTCGACAACAACATACGAGTGCGTGTTCAAAAGTGCGTAATGAATAGCACTATGTCATCCCCTGTGGTCAACGGTCCAGTTTGGGAATTGCGACACCATGGCAGTATCCTATTACAGTACAGCCATATAAGTAGTGGGTCGGGTATCTTACTATATCTACGTTAGTTATCTAATAATCTAGTTTAATAGTTACAAAAATGCTGATTGTGATGGCATGTGGGTATGAAAGGGAAGGCTCGGATTGACTGGGGGAGTTGTATACAAAAAGAACGAAAGGACAATATCGCCGGATAAACGCATTCCTCCTTTTGACCCGAGATCGCAAAAAACGACTTCCAGTGAAATTGTTTTCGAAATAGTCACCGAACTTTAAGGTTAGCTCCATTGCAAAACCAGATGCTTGAATAATTCGTAATGGTATAGGCTTAGAGCCATTAGTGATGCTAATTTCTTTCAAACGCGCCTCTAGGGTATGAGGAAGCTATATAATGTATCAGAAGGCGTGCTTAGCGCACCCATCTCTTATTTAGTTCCGCTGACAGGTAACGACAACTCGCGAGTTCCCGACACTGATTAACCCGAAATTAAAATAAAACCTCTATTTTATGATTTGCCGTCGAGTGACAAATGTATTTTGTCTGTGCTATATGCCCGAGGTAGTCCCGCTATCTACGAATGGCGGAAGCAGACAGTGGTATTGAATTTTACGGTTTTATCACGTAAATTATTATTAATTTTCTCATAAATCAATAAATAGCCAAATCCAACGTGGATAAGAGATATGTTTTGTTGACTAATTTTAATTTCAAAATGGAAAAACCTAGGCATCATTCGTACAATCTAATTAATTTCTCATGTATTCGTTCTTCGAATCTCTTCCCTGCGGCGTTTTGTAAATATTTTACACAGAATAGCAACCACCGATTAATGAATTCGTGCTGAAAGGTGGTCTAGTGCTCCCCACCCCACCCCTACCCCACCCCATCCCCACACCCCTATGCATATAGCAAACTGAGACATGCCCATACTGATAAGATATACATACATGCATACACGCACTAATATCTATATAACTACATAAAACTTACATAACTTTTTGACAGAAAATAGCTTTATTGCCAGCGATAACGATCCGAAATCCTGCTGGATACAAATGATAAACAACTCCCGAAAATCCAAGTCAAACGATGCCACCGCTATAAAGAGAAATTGTATTTTCCCGTATTAACATTACTTCAGTCATAAGTAAATATCTTTATCCAACAGTTTTTAAAATGCTATCATTGCATTTTTCATCACACACATTCTTTATGAGGTTCATGATTACACAGTGTAAATATTTATCTACATCGTGGTGGCTGGATTGCCACATCTTGCAGATAGTATCGACATACTGGAGTGGTGTGCGCTAACACAAGCCGATACGTTATTGGCGGAATTACATATAAGATGGCCTGTCTAATGATTGCCGTATCACTTGGGATGCTTGGTGAAAGATGCACCTCGTAAGACTCCACCAACCCCACCCACACCCTGCACTGCACCGTGTGAACATGTTCTAGTGCTTCCTGGATTGGTGCATGTTTTGAAGACGATGTTGTTGAAATCTGTTGCTGCTATAGGAAACACCAACACACAGCAACATTGTTCCCAAAACATAGCCAGATACCACCAATGGAGAGGTGGTTTATGTAGAATGCAGATCCAAAAGTATTCGTTGAATTAACCTGCAAAATTCCCACGCTTCTTAAAAGTTTATAAAAGAAGTGATTCTTTGCGATCAGGGAAATTATACTGCAATATTCGAAAAGTAAATGGGTTTTAATACTGCTTTATCATAAACGTGCTGCCACGTCATTGCCTGGAACATTCCAAGCGTCTGGAGGCATCCCGCAACACCTGCTGTAGACAACTGCTTACTACTTGTCATACATCAAATAGGGTCACGAACTTAATATACGGGTTCTTTACGACAAGTGTCTTTCAATTACACGGTCTTAATTGACCATCATGTGTTTGGCACTAAATAGCACGTGGTTTCTCGAATAAGCTGTACTGTATATAATGTGCTGTGTATTCGTCCCACATAACATCGAGCAAACGTAAGAAATCGCTCCATTATCAAAACAGAATAAAATGTACCGTTGGCTATTTTGAACATAACTGGATTGAAAGCCATTCTCCAAATCTAATTATGTTCAAAATATTCTGCAAAGCATTTCTTAAATCGTCTTCAATATTGGACTAACTACAATGTTTCTGTTTTTGTTTTGGAAAGACGTTAGCTTATATGCTAGCGGGAATGTGCCACATTAACATACGCTATTTAAAATGTTCAAATGCACATAGTTATTGAGTGCAATGCCACGTGCTGGATGGCACGCTGCGATTGCGCGATACCCGTGCAGGGAACAGTGATAGGCTAGATAATATCTCGCTGATGGCATATGATGACTGAAAGATTTGGTGCAAATGGCAGAATCCGAGCCAGTCAGACGCGCTCAAGACGAGTATCTGAATCAGGGCTAGTCGCCCCCTTAGGAACAATGGCTGCTTGTATCATGGTAAAGCTGACAGTCTAGGTGATGTAGGTTATCGAGTTGGCGGCGGTGCCTTATAGGGGTGGGGTATGGTGGTGGTTGGGGTAGGGGCCGAGGTGTCGTATGCTGTGGATTGGGTACACGACGTAAGGTGAAAGGATCCAGGTTGGATACTTGCACTGTTATCGTCTGTACTTTATTTAACTGTATCAGTCAAATTGGTCCTCCTTTGGTTGGGCAATACAGAACTGGGCATAGTGAGTATTACTAGTATCGTCTTTGAGCGGGTATGGTGATGTCCGAATGTTCCTAGGGTTACTTATTGTCATGATATATATATATACTGTTGCACAACTTACATGCTTTTTAAACTATATTTACAAAAGTGGATGTATTAATGGGCATTCAATGGTTTTAAATACGTTCGAGCTTGCGTTTCAACCACACAACTTTATTATACCCTCCTAATGCGCAATTGAGGGGTCCTTTTATAGCCATACCCGCCCATTTCTAGCTAAGGCACGCCAAATACGTGTTTGAATCGATTTTAAACATTTGACACCAGTGTCAATTTCAAGGTAAGTTGCACGAAATTTTGAAACTAGTACTAGTTTGACTCTGAGGGGTGGGGGCGGGGTGTCTTGATGGCTGCATCACCTCCCAATTCTAGGAGCTTCGAAATATTCAACAAAATGCTTATTAAATTGTAAAGACACCAGGCATGCAATGGACCTTTCCGGTGTATCCATCAAACATATGCCGTCATAATCAACTACGTGACGTACATGATGACGTCATAATCAACGGCATCGTGAATGGCGTAGATAAGTTCGTCACGAACCGGATTAGGCGTTGTTGTACAAATACACCTTTCCACCATTGACAGCGGTACGCCGGGATTCCCCTAGATCAACGCTCAGAGCAGAACTGCTCGCTGGTAGAGCCGCCTACATCCGCATCGGGTTACTATTGCGCTAAAATACACTGCAATTTAAACCGTTCGTATGATAAACTGAAATCATTGTATTTTTTAAGCCATACATCATTCGAAAGCGTATTCAATTGCCTAAACATTAACACAACACAGTTATTTGCGTATATAATATACACCATTATTCCTAGATTAATTAAATCACGTGGACAATAGGGACTATTTTAAAAATACAATTAACGGTATTAAATTTTAGACGACGATAAAACTTAATACAGAAATCAATAGAAAATTGGCTTAGCTTTCCATTGATGTATGACTTCAATAATATTATGAAATCAGTTCTTCGTATAAACCGATTAAATTGCGTTGTATCTGATTCCAATAGTAAAGTAATGCTGTTTGCGCGTCGGCTGCTGCAGTTACCAGCTAGTATGCTCAATGTATTGTGAGAAGGTATTTACCCAAAATAAGGTAATGTTGGACAGTTCTATTGCATGTCTGTACTATTTAATACATATTCTGTTGAATATTTGAAAGTAATTTGACTGGGCGCCGTTGCTGCCATAGGCAAGATGCCTATATCGATTATGATGTCATATACTTGAGTGACTGTTCCGATCTAGCCATTGTCATCAAGTGTAGAGACAATGTTTCACTGCAGAGGTACATGCGCACAGATTGCTGGCAATCGAGAAGAAAACGAGTGACAGATTAATACGTGCGGTGCATTGTTTAATGTATTCAGAGCGTTGTTGCCGGTGCATACACCCACACTTAGATATATCAGTGTGACGCAGGGATGAATCAGCGTAACGTGTTTTTTGAAACAGGGGACTTTTCTACTATTACATGTCTTAATTGTGTTGCAATCGACAGAAAAAAACGTATCTACATTTTGTTTTATTGTGTGTTATTGGAAATTGTTCATCGTCACGAACTGTGTTAAACATCGTCATAAGAGGCAGAAATCATCGGCCTATTCCATATGCAAGCGAAGTGACATAGTTAGTAAAAGCGCGATCGTCAGGACAACACTAAATTGTGTACTATGGGTGTCAAGTGAACTTGTGAGAGAACGTTTGTCATTATTATCAAGCTTTTTATAATCAACCAGATCAGCGAGGAGCAACATCGTCACAATGCCATGTAGTTCTTTAGGCAGGTTCTCGATTAGAGGAAACACACTTGCAGCTAGAAGATGGACGTCGCAGCCCTACTAAACCCGTAGATGGAATGGAAGACGTTTTATCAAAGTTGCTTCAAAATATTAATGTTGCTTTTACCAATATGCTTGTCATAAAATTAAGATTATATCTCTTCAGGGCTCAGAGCGAGGCTATAGCTGTCAAACCAGCCATTTGCATACACAGGAAACCCAGACGTTCCCTGACGAAAAGCAATTAAAAATCGAAAATGCGAACTACATTAAACAGAAGACTACAAACATATCTTAGATATCTTAAAGAATATCAAAGACAGTCTAAGGCCATGTTCTCACTAGAGAGTTAATCGGGAATAACGCCATACTTCAGTATGGCGTTTTTCCTGGTTAAGTCTCTAGTAAGAACACGGCCTAAGTTATCTCAAATAAATGTGCTTTCTCAATTTAACTAATTCATTTCACTATGTTCCAATAAAATGTTGTCCTCAATAATCTCATGGATTTAGCTGAGCCAACCTCAAATTTATTTAATATTTCTAGACGCACTGCCTCCGCTATTAAACTTTAGATCTTAAGTTCTCTACCATTTATGCGTGTATACAACCGGGTCGTTAAAGGGACGCTAACTTTCTGCCGTGTTTTCATAGAATAACATATGTTTGTTGAACTTTCCCTTGGAATCCCGAAATGAAAAACTGATGATATTGTAAAACGAGCTATTTTACAAACGAAGCTAATAGAATGCCGATGATGACAAGTGTTTAAAAGCGACTCTGAACGCATGGCTGTTTTTTCTTTCGTTTCGTCCCCGGAAGCTGTTTGTTGTTTTAGTGCTACCCATGCTGAGATGATGAGATGCTTTGAAATCAGATAGTGACGTCTGAGGAATCCGCGAATAAGAAATAAACTAAACTGGTCAGCAAGCTGCTTATTTTACCTCTGTCTCCCCAGCTGGACAAACGATGGCCATACGGTAGAGAACTGCTAATTAATTAAGTGCAGGCTGATAATGTTTGCCTAATCAGTAATTGGCCTTCTTATCGAGGGTACATGAAATACAAGTATGGCGTGACGCTATATGTTGACTAGATATGAGAATAGTAAGTTTGAAAGGATGGCACAATGCCTCAGCTCCACCTAAAACATATTTAACAATTCCGCTACTTCATTAACATATGGACAGACATGCTTCAGATGCCTCCTGCGTAGATTGTAGTGACTCTTTTAAAGACACGTGATTAAATATTCACCAGTCTTAAAGAACCATACACGACAATAGATGGATCCGTTTCTGACCACACCCATTTCTAGCAAAGCCCCGCCCACTTTCTGCGTATGTTGGTATCGATTTATGCAGGCTGAACCCGGGATTACCTGAATCCCATTTGCAAAGTGACTATATAGTTGAGCTGTTGAATATTTCGAAACTAATTTGATTGAATGCTGTTGCTGCCTATGTTTAGTAAGGTGTAAATCCATCAAAGACATACAATTCATCCATTTGAATGACTATTCCAACTTCGTGACAGAATATTCTTTGTCAATTATGATTGCGACGTCAGCACACATATGATGTACTTTCTTTTGACGTCAAATGCATGAGTGACAGCTCGTATTCATCCATTGATTATGGCGTGGGGTACTTGATGGCTGATCGACTCACTCCATTACATATGACAAGCGAATCCTATTAAAAGTCAACGTCTCGTTCATGAATACGATACTAAAGAAGGCGTTTGACCTAGAACAGAAATGTGCTTCATAATAGAAGCGTTATCGGTTATTGGAATATTGTTAATTTTATTAGCAGTCAAAGGAATGCCATCAACTAGATATGATTTTCCATATGAGAAGACTCAAGTCATGAATCCATTTCTTTACTCAATCATATGACGTCATAATAAACTACGCGGCATGTATGTTGACGTCACAATCATGACGTCATTAATTATTCTATTAAGCCTATCTTTAACGCCTAATAGCCCGACACGTTGCACGAATTGTATGTTTTGCTATTTAAGAAGCACGCTGTTGAATATTTTGAAACTATTTTGACTGGGCGCTGTTGCTGCCTTAGGCAGCAACAGCACCCAGTCAAATTAGTTTCAAAATATTTAACAGCTTACCTGTATAGTTTCCTGAAAATGTATAGTCAGGTAGTTCAGCAATCGATCGATTCCAACACGATCAAGATGTGGGTGGACCTTAGTCATGGGCGAGGCATGGCTAAAACTGGAAAAGTCCATTGATAAATAGTGTCTTATATGTGGCGCAAATTATAAGTAACCCGGCGCAATGCATCGTTGAAATTCATAGATCCGGTGCGTCAAACAATCTTAGACAGCAGAATGGAAATGACAAATCAACGTATGTAACTGGTTGGAAATTTGTCGTTGGAATCCAACGGGACATGGCATAGCATCGACTGATTTCATCAGTTTATAGATTATGGCTGGCTATGTGCTCACGTGATAGAAGTTTATAATATTTGTAACTCTACACTATTGCCATGTTGTGTGTTCAAATGTGATATTCAGTGATAACGGTTGAGCAGACTGAACCTACGATATACGATTATAAATATCTGAATCGCAGACTTTTTCCAAACTAAATATATATTTTAATAAAATAAATGAAATTTATTTTATGTCAAAGGTCATTGTCCTAAATGTAGTCTAACGATTCTTATAGTTTTCGATAATAGATCGAAACCTCCATTACATAGGCAGCAAACAGATTCCAGTCAAGTTAGTTTCAAAACATTCAACATATTTCCAGGGTAGTTCTCCTGAAATTGAGAACTTCCAGCGTTGATGCGCTAAAATTTACTTTAAATATACTTACAATTGCCATACATGGTATATCAATCCTGTTTCTCATGGTATTCTTCAATTAACCTTTGAAGCCTTAAATTTGTTCAAGAAATTTACAATTTTCTAAAGAAGGAAAATGTCAAGACCAAGAGAAGACTATGTTTGAAAATTTACCCCTGGAATGACTGGCTCGGTTATCGAGCCAGTCATTCGAGTTGCTTAATTTTCGAAAATAGGTTTGTCTTCGTCCGCAAACTGGCATTTTGTAAAACTACTATAGAAGCCGTTCTTGGCTGATATGAATGCTAATTGGTTAATATGAACACATTCTCGAGAAGTCTGGTACCTCTGTCCTCGTGCACGACCTACACTGATTGAGAATCTGTTAAAACAATGAGATCTGTGTTTCATCTGCACCTAGGAGGATAACCATCCCATGTATACACTTGCTCGGTCCAGAAGTTGTGCATCCTTCTATCATCTTATTTAGGACATTCTCGTTCTAACGTACCACTTATATCATTACATTATCTAACCAGTTTGTTTCGGGCAGTTTGATTGGACAAGTCAAAATCAATCTATGCATTTATTGGCCAGGAGATCTAAACAAATCCGAGTGTTTTCATTTTCAATAGCAATTCGTCATTTAATTAGTTCGTTCGTGTTTTCTACCCTACCAAGCACAGCTCGTTAAATATTTAAACGCGAAGTGTGAAATCCAAACTTTAACATAAATTAGCAAATACCTGGGTAAACCCGCTTGTCACGTGATTGAGGAACAGTTCGTTTGGGGACGATGGTTCATACAAGTTCGAAACGATACTCGATCAGCGCGATGAGGGCTCGGCTGTTTGTGATTGTAGTTGAACCTGCCTAAAGCGGACACTACACGGGACCACGAATAGCGGCCACTAAAGATACGTGGTTACGTAATACAACCCAGTGCTATGGTAAATAGTCGTTGGTACCAAATGCTGGATGTTCTTTAAGACGGGTGGTCTATTAGTTAGCCACCCATGTTACAGATCCGCCATCTTTAGGCCCAAAAGGCAACTGGCCGCTATAAACAGGGTTTGCTATGCATCATTTCTCAGCTACTTCTGTAGATTCGGTTTAATTCTATAATGCATGTATCGTTAGTTTGTTTTACGAAGCCTGGAACTATTTGGACATTGGCCATTGATAAGTCCCTACATGCTTACGACGACACTATTTAAAACTACATACTTGCTGCTGAATTAGCAATCAGCATTACGCTGTCCTCGTCTGTGTACCAACCAGTGAAGTACGCAGACTTGCAAATCGGGTGGAGATGAATGCAACCCCATTTTATTTGGTGTTTGGTTGGAGGGGAGAATGTTACATGGCTCTCCAGTGTTTGTGTGGTTTCTGAAATCTGGATGCGCGTATAGTGTCAACCACTTCCGCTTTAACTACATTCATGGTACCAACTGATGATCTATTGAAAGATGGCATAATCGTAAGTTGCTGCAATATTATCAAACTGGGACGAGCATTCTCTTTTCACACACAATCTTATACTACGGCTTGGTACAATGACCCGAATCCGAAAATTATATTAACTATTTCAAGTTGAATGACATAGTATAACACGTTCTTTTACTTACCATGGTATTACTTGGAGGTTATTGACGATTATGGTTATTAGTATTCATAGCATCCCATTAAATTACATTAAAATGGATACAACATCTTTCCCGTTAGCCAGGTTTCATTTTCATATACTAAATTTCCAATGTGGAATGGGTTAATCTATCTCTATTTAATAAAGAAAAATGAGGGATTTAAGAAGATGTTAGTATATCTTTGAGATGCTTTCTTTGTAAACATATCTAGTTGACAAGACAAACAAATTTACATTTCCTGAGAATTATAGGCTTTTAAATACATTCCTATATGATGTCCGATTGAATTTGGCACGGACCGTAGTCTTTGTATTTCTACACTACGCACATGCACATAGAATGATATGTGGTTTCTACTTTTCAAAATGTAGCCTTTTGTTGTTGTTGTTGTTGTTGTTGTTGTTGTTGTTGTTGCTGTTGCTGTTGTTGTTGATGTCGATGACGGTTGTATATGTCGAAGACGATTATATCACATTTTGCCGCAATAATGCTCACATAAACACATGAAACACCCAAACTCAACGCTATTATGTTTCTCAAAACACAATATATACTGAAGTCTCATTAATTTGGAATTAAAGCAGCCATTCAATAAAGCTGTTGAATAGTTCGGAACTTATTTGGCTGTAAGTTGTTGCTCCCAAAGAGAGCAACAGCGTCCAGGCAAATTATATTCCAAAATATTCAGCATAGTATTACGTACATAGTCACATCTGTAGTATCTTTTCTTCACGTTTATACGATCATATGAATTATAATTGCGACGTACAGTATGCAATTTTGTGAAAATATAACAAAATGTACCAACATATATACACTTGTTGGGAGTAGCAACAAATTAAGTACTTCCCCTGGAGTTATTATCCGAGCTAACGTGTTGAGTGACACGGATATATCACAGTGGTCCGTAAAATCAACATAACTAACATACCAGTGTATCAGCAACTGACCTTATGCAACAACACTACCAAACAGTAGCATATCTGTTCAGGGTGAGGCGTTGAACTTATTACCCTGTAGCACACATAGCCAACATACGCAAATCCACTACAAATATCCGGACGTCATGTGGATCATGCTGGCGATATCTAGTGTACAATGCGCATGGTTTTATAAGAGTCGGCCTATAGCTGTGTTATAGATATATCAAATGGCTAAGTAATGTAATCCATATATTGAAACTATTGAGCATACCATCAATTCACCAGCAAAGGGGGAATATAGTTATAGCTATGCCCCGCCCATCTACAACTAAGCCCACACACCCCACCCCTCGCTTTGACCGGGTTGAGATCGATCGATTCCTGCCCTCTCCGAGACTCAATTTTCAGAAAATTATATAGAGATGAGCTGTTGAATATTTGGAAACTAATTTGACTAGGTGCGGTTGCTACCTAGGAAAGCTACAGCGTCCAGTCAAATTAGTTTCAAAATATTCAACACCATGTCCATTAAATAGTACCGACATACAATTCGTAGAACCTGACGGAGTATTAAGAGTGTATGGAGGACTAAATCGAGTCATTCACGACGTAATTGATTATGACGTCAGCCTACGTGTCACGTAGTTGATTATGATGTCATATCATTGATGGATACACAAGATTCCTCCATTGCACTGCAAGTTTGTTTGTGTTTTTATCTTTGTAAAGGTGTACATAATAACATATAAAATCTATCAAAATCGATTGATTGGAAAGGGGCAAAATTCGCTAACATCCAATATAGCTGATATGAGCATATTTTCAGCCGAATATTTAAGAAATCGGCCTGCCCATTTTCAGCTATACCCAGCATATCTCTAGCTAAACTCGTGTTGGGATCGATCGATACCTGAACACCCTGGTGATCAATTTCCAGAAAACTATACAAGTAAGCTGTTGAATACTTTGAAACTAATTTGGCTGCGTGCTGTTACTGCCTATGGCAACGGCGCCCAGTCAAATTAAGTTTCAATATATTCAGCAGCATCTTTATTACATTAAAAAGTCATACAATCATACAGTACAGCAACGCTTAATCCGTTATCAATTATGCCTTCGTAGCGTACTTATCTAAGTCATTCACGGCGGCATTAATTAAGACGTCACCATATACGTCACGCCGTTGATTAAGACGTCAAATGAGGAATTGATAAGCTGGAACGCTCCATTGTGCATTAAATGTCCATTAAATTAATTAATCATGAAAATAAGTGGCTATGAGGATTAAAAAACTAGGGACATTGAAGGGACCCATTTCGAATTATGCTCCGCCCATATCTAGCTAACCTACACCTACTACCTGTGTTGCAATGAGCGTGCAGCTGTAACGCGCCAATATGGAGTTTGCGCCGTTGATAAACGGCGCAAGCCCAATAACGACAAATATCGAATTTAATATCGGCGCACCCATTGGCCAATGGCGCAGGGACCAATATCGAAATCTATATATTTGGGAAACAGTGTCAAAGTACACACATTTCTGTTTCCAATTGAACCGTATTAATGGCTGGCGAACACAATACATAACTAATTAAATAAATACAACGCCATAATTCTTAAATTTGAATAGTTTAATAACACAATTCCGTGTAACCACGAAATCAAACAGCAGGATAACACACAATGTTACATACTATTAAAAGGTGCATATTCACAGACAAATGCTTGAAAATATCATTGTTATCTGTGATGTTTTGAAGGTAGCGAACCTATCTAGAACAAATTGCTCCATATGAATAAGTAATATGATTTCCAGACCAACATGGGTACATATCAAAATTTACTGAGTACATTTGGCGGCGCCGTGTGTAATTCTAACAGTAGCAATGACTTTCAAAGGCATATACAACGTGGACATCGATGTCGCCGCTACGTATTCCGAATTTTGTTTCCATATTTTTAGTGAAAATGAAACCAAGTCCGTATTCACTTCTAAGAACTTTGGAACCTTCTGTAGCCTTCGTCCACCGCCACTGAGACACAACATTGTGTAACACCTGAGCAAACACATTTACTCAGACATGCAATCAGAAACTTGTGTAATTCGATATTGCCCCCCACCCCAACCCCTCCCCATGCGCAGTTGGCCAGTGGGCGCGCCGATATCAAATTAGATATTGGTCCCCGCGCCGTTATCAAATTCGATATCAAATTCGATATTGGACCCCTGGACCGGTGGCCAGTGGGCGCGCCGATATCAAACTTGATATTGGCCCCCTGCGCCGTTGACCAACGGATGCGCCATTATCAAATTCGTTATTGGCGCGTGACATATATACTTTTAATCCTAAATTACCAGAAACCCAATTTCAAGGTAACTATGTACATGAAAGCTATTGAACATTTTGAAACTAATTTGACCGGGGGTGGGGGGGGTGGGGGGGGGGGGGGGGGGGCTGTTGATGCCAATGACCCTGCAGTCGGAATTATAAACCATCATTATGATTGTGTTATCGGCCTACATGTGGGGTAATTGTTTATGACGTCATATATTTGTGTGACGATATGTCTTGTGGATGCACCTGCACATAACTTCATGACAATATCACCCTCAGAATGTTTTATGGTTAAATCAACATCCCGCAAAGATACTGTTTCCAAATCATGCATAATCATACCGACAATAGGTCTGCCATGAAAGCATCAATATGGATAATAATCTGTTTTATACGGTCTATCTTAATACATAACCAATCCCATTCCACCTATTGAAATCCTATCTATAACTGTTATGCTACGAGAGAAGACAAGCTTCTTTTCACACACAAGCCGCCCAAAAAAGCGGTGTAATGGCGTTGACAAATGTCCATCATAAACCAAGCGAAGACAATTTTCGAATATTTATCACGGAAATCTCCTCCTCAATAACGTTTAAATTTTAAAATGCTAAAAATAATCTTCTCTTGGCATTTTCTATGAGATAATTTAGGCCTTGGTGAACAAATTTGAGAAGTAAGATAGTCGATCGTCCACTAATGAAGTAATTAGTAGACGGACTTCAATTTCACATTGTATATTCGTGTATATTTACAAATACCTGAAGCGACGATGTTACATATACACGCTGTATATTTTATATGGCATTGTTAGAAATATACAAACATCATTACCACACACGGAATGTCGGTGTATACCGTGATTATGCAGCTTGCTGGGCCGATACCGGGCCAATACTGGAATTTTCGGCCCGGTATCGGCCCAGCATCGGCCCAGTAAGAGGCGTTATATGGGTACAACGCGAGGGAGATTGTTCCAATCTGACATATTAGATACATACTCCGTGGTGAAAGGTGCTTCAAGAGTTCTAAATCTGTTTTATAAACTAATAAGTTAATAACTAAAAGGAAATGACTGAAATGCACAATCAATGTTTAGAAAATAATTTGACTGATGATTAGATATTGATGGGTAAATTTTTTATCTGCGATTTCTGATATTTGGTGAAATGAATGGAAATGACACAATCTTTAATCCGTTGACCACGATGTAGCCCGTTGTGATTTAAACAACTAGAATAAAGAACTTTGAAATTAGCTACTTATCTCACAATTACAGTTTGGAAATTGTGCGCAGATTTGTCCACCTCAGTCGAATCACGTCAAAGTTACACTAAGCCATGCACTCATATGCGTATTGCAGTCGTCTGATGGGATCAGATCCTAGACTTTGCAGGCAAAAGGTGGACAATAAAAAACCTCAGGAACACATTAAAATTAATATGTTCTAAACATCGCGTCTGGGAAAATACCCGCATTAGCATGGCGTTTCTCGACACAGCATAGAGTCACTTATATAATACTGCATGGTTTTATCTTAGCCATTTCAACCGTGAATTCACAGAGTTCAATTTCATGGTGACTATGACTATGCAGCAAGCTGTTGAATTTTCTGAATCAAATTCGACAGAAACATATTGCTGCCATAGGTAGCAACAGCTCCCAGTCCAAGTACCTTCACAGAATTCAACAGAATAGCTCTTCCATTATGGACAATGGGCAGTTCAATTTTGGGCTATGCACCGCCCATCACTAGTAAGTGTTAGGATTGATCGATCCTCGAATGCCCTAGCTATCAATTTCCTGATAACTATACAGGAAAGCTGTCGAATATGTTGTAACTAATATGACTGGGTGCTGTCGCTGCCTATGGCAGCAACAACGCCCTGTCAAATTAGTTTCAAAATATTCAACAGAATATTTATTAAATAGTAAAGGCATGTAATTTGTACAACAACGCACATACCGTTTTCAAATAATTGCGTTCGTGACGTACTTATCAGTCATGACGTCATTCATTATGATGTCATTCTACACACCACGTGGTTGATTATGACGTCATATTATGGGCGGATACTCTGGGAAGGTGAATTATTTGTATTTGTTCATACGGGTTCAACGCGTTATTAATGTTTTATAACCAGGTAACTCATCACAATCTTAACACTAATGTGTGATATATCCCACTCAGGCCGGGCAGGATGGCATGGGTTAGACCAATACACATATTATAGATAAAGAAGAGATATTTACACAAACGGACACAACTTACAGGTCTTGATTCTCAAAGCTTTGCTCAGCTGACCCCCACGGTAAATCCATCTTCAAATGTTACACATGATTTTCTACGCTGCTGTTCGTAATGTTTGTAAATATGCACAACTCATAACGAGAAAAGAACGTGTAAATATCCTCGGAACCTTTGTATTTGTACAAAACACCGTGCTGAAAAGCTATGTTTGGTGAGTTTGTGTATGAAAGAAATACGCGTGCCATTTTCCTGAAGAAATGCTAAGCCTATGTTATACTAGAAAAACAAATTGGAATGAGGGATTGTTATTTAGCTACTAACACCTGATAATACGTCCAATATTAACATGAAGATTTACAGATTATAATTCTAGCAGGTACAGAATTCACAGGTCTCTAACAAAGCAACGTTTGTTTCTCTCGCGTGGATATGTGCATTATCATCATGCCAGAGAATGAACACGATGCCCAGTCCACATGTGTGTACGCAATTCATACAATATGAAAGCACTCATAGAGGAAGCGAGCATAGAGAGATCCTCTCTGTCACTCAAGTATATGACGGCATAATCAAATACGACTCGTGCTAGATAACGGCACAATAATAATGACATGAAAATCGAAATCGCCATCAGAAAATTGTACGAATTTTATCTTTTAGACGATCATACAACTTAAGAAACATTATGTTGAATAATTTTGAAACTAATTTCAGTGAGAGATTTGTATCCCATTGGTGGCTACATCCCACGGTCAAAGATATGCAGCAGCTTAACCGTAGTTACCTTGAAACTTAAACGTAGGTTCTGGGAACTCATGTTTCGAAGTCTAACATCAACTCCAACACACATAAGCTAACACGCGGCGGGGCGGGGCGGGGCGGGGCGGGCCGGGGCGTGGCGAGGAAAGGATCCTTCCATTAAACCACCTCTGTTTACCAAATACATGTTGGTCTTCTCTAGAGAATAGTCTCGCCATTAGCAATGCGTATTGTATATTTTCACCACATGATACCATCATTATGTCACGGCCACAATCGCGAGGTACTCTACAAAGATTTTAATTATTTAGTTCGCAATTTAATTTTCGGACGATATCAACGCCCATTTCTGTGTACGTCTATCTCAGCAACACGATGGTCGTGGTTATTTCGGGTACCTGTCCTCGGCGCCGCACTCATGTCAATCACATCGTGACAGGTAGCGTCATGTCTACATGCCGGATGATGTACTTGAAGCAGTCGATGCGAGTTTACATCTCTTTCCACACATCTTGATAATACATGAAATACCATTATGTTGCTTTCTAGTGTTCTTTGTTTAATTACATATCACTGGCTGGTGAGTCCACCTCTAACAATTTGGCAGATTTGTGTGCATGAATTAGAATCAGAGTTAGAGTAACTGCGCCATATGCGCCTGCAGGTAGCTACAGTTTGGTTCACGGCGGCCATTTATATAGAAATTGGTCAATCAATCTATTAATGAACTGATCGACTGAGTACCTGATCGATCGACCGACTGACTGACAAGTCGATCAGCCGACCAGAGAAACTGACCGATAGACAAAACTGACTGACTGATCGATCAACTGTCCTACTAACTGACCAACCAACTAGCCAACAAACTAACCAACCGACTGTCCATGGGACTGCTAAGCCGACCGAATCTAGAGCTCATAGCTTCAGGATTCATCTGGGTCATATTATGCGAATAGCATAATTACATCATAATTATGGATAAGTAATCGCGGGATCTGAATATGTCATTCCGAAGCGAGTCGCCCTCACTCCTACTGACAGACACACCAACGGGGGTCAAGTGCCTTTTAACTACTAACGCGCGGCTGTGCATATTGCGTAATCAGAGAACATACATCAAGTGCATGGGTGACTGGCCTGCAATAAGTGGTAGATGAAGTGAGTTCAGAAATTAACAATGTATAACACAGTTATGTAGTGACCTGACGCTTATGCTGAAACTTGAAAATAGTTTGCTAGCTCCACCAGCACGTGTGTCTATGTAGCGACGCAATAACCAATTTTCCCGTTTGTAAACGGCGCAGACCCGCATACAAATTTGTTATCGGTGCGCCCGTTTGTAAACGGTGCAGACCAATATACCAATTTGTTACCAGCGCGCCCATCTGTATACGGCGCATGGCCCATATACCAATTTGTTATCGGTGCGTCGGTTTGTAAACGGCGCAAGCCCATAGACCAATTAGTTATATATATAGCATGGTAGATAGGTTAATACTACCCTCTTGTTTCTGAAGTATTAACCTATACATCATGCTATCATTTGTAGGGACCCGATTTGCCACTCAAGTATATGGTGTCATGATTAATTCACATGGAGCGAGACGTCGCAATAATAATGGTATATTATAACACCGTCATGATATCGAAATGTATCTGATTTGACTGGACACTGTTGCTGCCATAGCCGTACATCTAATTTGTTGATGAAGTGCAACCTCTGTTTCCTATTGCATAGACTATCTTTACTGTTTGTTGTATCCGGCCTTTATGGTCAGTCCTCTTTGCCTGCACCGCCAACCATAATAATATAAGTATAGCTATATAACGCCTATTCAGACGTTTTCCTTCTTTCACTTATGACAAATGATTATTCAGAATTACAGTAACCACTTATTTGCAGTTCATAAGTGACCGATGAGCACGGGATTTGTTTCTTCTTGCACGATTAGCGAATGTCAAACAGAACACATACATGTGCATGAGCCAATCAATAATGTGTATTTTATTGTAACATCGGCGCAGAATGAAGAGAATTGGTGAGGATATTGGGACTTTCTATCGTGCGCCTTTTAGCATCATATGAAACAGAAATGAGTACGCATTTATTTTATAATTGATATCTTTACTTCGCTTTCAGAAACGAATTATAATTCTACTGTCTACAACACATTCTTTGGACTATAAGTTTCATTTGCCTATTTCAAATATAACTAACTGACCGTTGTATATAGCTACCATATGAAGCGACATTTTTCAGTCAATTTAATAGCAAAGTGGTTGACAGATTAACTGTAATGATTTAATGAATGTGAGATCTTGGTATGGATGACTATGCACAGCTTGAGGGTGGTGGGCAACCCAACCGCCCTGCATCCGTGTTCGATATAAATTGCAATTGTGATAGCAGATGCAATATGCCGATCATCTATTTCCTCCATACACATATGCCAATCTACTGGTCAATGTACTCGCCAGCACGTAATCAAACTAGACAGCGAGAAATTGGCCACCTCTGCTTGACCAGTAATACCAGGGTTAATTGCCATACAACAACAAACACAACTGACATAAAAGCCCTAAAGGTCATCGACTAATGAGTTTTAGGACCGGCTTAGACTAATTCATCAACGTTACAAGCTATGCGTGACCGCTTTAATCAAACTGACGTCACATCCGATCGGTGATGATGCGTAAAGACTGAAGTCTGCATCTCCTGTTTCCAACATAAGGATACGGTTGATAAAACTGACTCGACTGATTGTTAATCAGGGTGGAAAAGTTACTGCTTTTAGGGATCCACTAATTTTAGCACATGACATCGGCAAAACAGTTGCAATTGGTAGATATAATTACCATTACAAAACGGAAGTAATTTTTTGTTAGTGCAGAAAGTGTATTAATCCAGCCCAAAATATATGACGTGTAAGATTTTGCAGACATTGATGTTTTATTACATTTACTACATTAGCCAAATCAAACAATTGCTCAAGTAATGTGGTTGATGGATAATGTTCCCTACAATATTTAACAAATTCTGAAGAACATGGATGTTCACAGAGACTAATATAACAGGAGACCCGGATGCAATAACTGCGCTACTGCAGGAACCATGAGACCTACTTAAAATCAACTGTACGGACAATTTGGCTATGAAATGGGCAGTTCACAAACAGGGTAAACGCATATGTTAGAAACTAGAACATATTAACCTAATGCGCAAGTCATATTGAATTGCCGACTGAATATAACAAGATGGCGAGGTAATAAAATGGTAATTGATAAAGCCATCTATACAATAACAATGAGTTGTTTAGATAAATTTGCGGCGCTTTACTTTGCACACGGATGGGGTAAAATCGATTGTATAAATACAGCGAAACATGCTTCTGCAGGTAAGTGCCGGTGGTTGAATCAATTTGGTTGCACTTGGAACAACAAAGGCTCCTGGAAAATACAGGTTCTTGCCATTTATTGCCATATCAATAATAATTGATTTAACCACTTTTTCATAGACATCCCTAACCGCAAATGTTTGCACACGAGATGTTATTCTTTCATGGTCTAATGCGCATGACAACGACACGCCCATTCAAAGATCGTTGCTTTGTTCGGCTAACGATTCGATGTGTAGAACAATCGAGCACGGGCATTAGAGAGCTAATGGAGAACGTACCTTCTCTTTCAACCAAAACTGTTTAAACTGTCACTATCATAACTCATTAATAATTCAAATACGATTTGTTTGCTAACTGCACTGGCATGATACTGGGCTTGTGCAAACCATTCCAGTTTATCCATCAATCAAATGACACCATAATCAACTACGTGACGTGTAACATGACGTCATAATCAATGACGTCATAAATGACGTAGATAAGTCACGACGCCTTAATTTATAATGGACTAAGTTTGGTGTACCAAGTGCATAGGCAGCAGCAGCAGCCAGTCAGCTTAGTTTCAAAATATTCAATAGGTTACCTGTATACTTTTCTGGAAAATGATAATCAGCGAGCTCAGGGATTGATGGATCCCAACACCAGCGAAGTGTGTGTGGAGGTTAGATGAACGAGGCATAGCTAAAACTGGTTCCTCTATTCAGTGATAGTTGTTAGTGTCACTGTTCTGTAATTGGAGGAGTCCGATCTGTGACTCAGGTATATGACATCATAATCAATTACACCACATGTATGCTGACGTCACAATTATAATTACGTATTATAGCGCTGTCATGAAGCTAGAAATATCCGACAAGTATAGTAAGAGTATGCTCATGATGGATTTGAAAATTAATAAACAATTTGTTGAATATCTTAAAACAAATTTCACTAGGCAGCAACAGCACCAGTCAAATTAGTTTTGAAATATTCAACAGCTTATTTTGAAATTGGATTCTGCAAAGTCAAGTTTCAAATAAATCACTAGCAGCACGCGCAATACCTGGACGGAGCTTAGCTAGAAATGGACGAATCATAGCTAGAAATGGTGCCTTCTATTTGGTGCTAAGCTATATTCCATTATTCTAACTAACAAATATAAACTCATTGTTACAATTTATAGTGTAAACGCAGAAGAGAATGTAGGCTTTAACATTAATAGCATTAAGTAACAGCAAGTGCGGAATTGCTAAATTAGTAAAATGTTTAGGGAAGGTATATGAATACATGGTGTACCGATTGCAAACTAAAGTTAACACGGTTCTTGAAAGAAATGTGACTGCGAAAGTATAATCTGCATTTCGACTTGGTTTGTCCACAATGCGTTCTACAACTGCCTGGGGGCCCTTCCAATGATAAAAGCATTTGCCAAGCGAACAGCTGGCGAAAATGCGATGTACAGTAACCATACCATCGCTGGTATACCATTACCTTTGTCCTGGTTACCATAAACAAAGCAATTACACCTTTGTAAATAATTAGATAAAGTTCAATAAAATTTATTAGACAGTATTTCAGCAGTTTCACTCGTACAGCGCAGCGAATGTTTAGAATCGTCTAGCTGAAATTTAATCTGAATTAAGGATTCCAGTTTACCCCTTAATCCTATGACGTCATAATCAACTACGTGCCCTGTAAGATGACGTCATAATCAATTACGTCATGAATAAAGTAGATACGTTTGTCACGAACGCCTAATTGATGACGGACTAAGAGCTATTGTACGAATTGTACGTCTTGACTATTTAGCAAACATGTTGTTGAATATTTTGAAACTGATTTGACTGGGCGCTATTGTTGCCATAGGTAGCAACGGCAGCAACAACGACACTCAGTCAAATTTGTTTCAAAATATTCAAATGATTTCCTGTAGGCTATTGTTTTCTGGAAATTGATCGTCATGGAGTTCAGGGATTGATCGATCTCAACAGCGCCGAATTATGGGTGGCGCTTAGCTAAATATGTACGGGACATTGTTAAAACTGGATTCAACCATTGAGTGAATAGGTAAGTGAGCGTATTCCGTAATGGACCTTTGGATTTTAGCTATGCCCCGCCCATCACTAGCTAAGCTCCACCCACACTTCGCCGCATTGGGATAGATCGATCCCCGAATGCCATAACTATCAATTTCCCCAAAGCTATAGAGGTAAGCTGTTGAATATTTTGTAACTATTTTGACTTGGTGCTGTTGCTGCCTATGGGAGCAACAGCGGCCAATCAAATTATATACCAAATATTCAACGGCATATTTATTAACTATTAAAGACATACAATTCGTACAACAACGCATGGTTCGTCTTCAAATATGCGTTCGTGACGTACTTAACTACGCCATTTGTGACGTCATAATGACGTCATTCATTATGATGTCATTCGACACGTCACGTGGTTGATTATAACGTCATGTGATCGGTGGATAAAGTTGCTTTTGTGGAATATGAGATACAGGTTAAAAATAATAATGTATCTCACTTACCTTTAGGAGTTTCCAAATATAATTGAGCTGGTGTAGTAATTGTCAGAGATGATGCAATAAGAATAGCTTTATCTTAATTGACCACTTTTAGCGGCACATAATGAACATGACTAGTTTTCACTTAGCTCTAAAGGTAAGTGAGATACATTATTATTTTAAATCTGTATCTCATATTCCACAAAAGCTACAAAGTAAACCTATTGAAGATTTTGTTTCTAATTTTACTGGAGGCTATTCCAGGTTTACATATAATATGAACGCGACAATGTGCAACCACATTCACTACAGGAAGAAGTCATATCAAGAAGGTTATTAACATTCCAATATAGTTGGTGTTAACAAATTACCTTCGCTACACCCAAATGTTCACGCACGTCTCTCTAGCACATTGAAGCGACGGAACCTTTGGCATTATTTACATTTGATGAGGGCTAATGTATTTATCACAACACTATACCACTCCACTCACACCTTCCACACATAGAAGCGGTAGCGATGTTGAATTTATGTTAAATGATTTCAACAACCTGACCCCTAACCAAATATCACAAGATCAAGCATCAAATAGCTAATGACAGTTCACTATGTTCACACATATAACCCCATCCCCAACACCAGGTAGCCGATGTGATATTACATGGCAGAAGAGAAGATGTTTTCGAGATGAATTGCTTGTAATACTATACTTCATTTATGTCAAATTATTGTGAAGCATGTGTGCTATTTGAGTTCATATCATTCTGCCGGCCAAGTATATGACGTCATAATCAATTACTTCACGCGTAGGCTGATTCCACACTCATAATTGACAGAAATAGTTAGTCATGAAGCTCAGTTAAGTATACGAATTGTATGTCTTTGATGGATTTATTATTTAAAGGTGCACATTCAGACAAGAATGCTTGAAAATAAAAATATTAAAATTAAAATTAAAATTTAAGTTGAACAACTGAATTAGAGAAACGAGTCCCCAATTCAAATTCACAACAAAAGATTATAATAATTTATACGGAATGGAATCGTCATATGTTAAAATTGATTTCGTTGCGTTGCAGTTAGGCCCACAATTTAAGCCTCTAAATGTATGTAATTTTAACAATTATATTTTCAGCCATTCTAGGACGAATATGTACCTTTAATAAACATTCTGTTGAACGTTTTGAAACTAAGTTGACAGGTCGATGTTGCTGCCATTGGCAACATCATCATCCAGTCACCTTAGTTTTCAAAATAGGCATCAACTTACCCGTACAGTTACATTGATATTGGGAATCTGGTAATTCAGAGTTCGATCAATCCCAACACAGGCTACGCGTGAGCGGAGATTAGTTAGAAATGGCCGGGGCATAACATGAAATGGATCCCTCTATTAATATCCGTGTCAAAGCAATCATACAGGGAAGCATACAGGTAAACTGGTGAATAATCCGAAACTAATGTGACTGAAAAACTTCCTATAAAATACTCAATCTTCTATTATATTCTGGATTAGCTCGTTTCAACCCATTGCCAAATATTATTTTTGGCAATTATTTGAAAATGTGTCCTTGAGGGCTGTACGAACTTTTAATCACATTATTTTAGAATATTCAGCACCTGTTAGTATCGAATGAAACTGTGGATTCTGGATTGATGAAATGCTACATTTAGATAATTCGCGTTCCCACTGCCATCAAACTGCCAAACATCAAATATCATTATCAGATACAAGCTGAATGGCCTGTTCAGACGGTATCCGGCACAGCAACTCTTTGAGGAGTCTGCCGACCGGTAAATCAGATAACTTTCAAACACTAAATGTATTTGTATATATAAAGATATTAAAATATTTATCTATTCGATAGAGACATCACTTTTAGCATAGACCGTGTTCATATGCTATGTGCAAATACCATATCTCCTTTTCCGTGGATGCTAAATACAGACCTGTGTTCTATATAGTAGCGGCATAGAGCCCATTCCCACATTGATATTTAGAGAACAAACCTGATTTGAAACGCATCCAAATCGCCAGGACGCGATTCCATCTATATTGTTAATGTTCATAATACGGTGATGACCATGTACCACCGCAGAGGGCAATGACGCACCACATACGCCAAATTTCAACTACGAATTAATACAATGTAGGATTCCAGTTTCTCAGTCAATCATATGACGGCATAATCAATGACGCGACGTGCGTACTGGCGTCATGATTAATTAAATTATAACTGATGTATAGCTAAGTTCGTCACGAACGTTTAATTGATGAAGGGCTAGGCGTTGTTGTACAAATTAGTATGTCTTTACTATTTAATAAACATCTTGTTGAATATTTTGAAACTAATTTGCCTGGGTGTTGTTGCTGCCATAGGCAAATTAGTTTCAAAATATTCACCAGCCTACCTGTATATTTTTCTGGAAATTTAGACTCAGTGAGTGCAGGGATCGATCGATCTGACGAAGTGTAAGTGGCGCCTAGCCAGACATGGGCGGGGTATTGCTAAAACTGGATTCCTCCTTTGTATTGGCAAAACCACAGCAGCCACTGTATTCAACACGTCACCTTACCGCAGTTGCTTTTGTGAGAAATGGTCAAGCAGATTCCTGTAAATTAATTAGTATATTTAATAAAAGCCGTCTACACAATCGCATGCGAAATAACCCTTTTAACCCAAATGCACAGAACAATTAGACGAAGAAATGCTTATCTGTTGAAAAACATTAAATAAATTAACTTATTTCTAAAATTTTAACAACGTTACCTTATTTGTTTTAAAATCGAGATGTTAGTAACGTGTGGTTGAATGTGCTATCGATTGAAGTGTAATTGGTATACCTGCCTATGCCCTCTATCCGTCTACAGTTATATATTACGGTATGATCCTCTTGATGTTTTCGTGAACTGTCATCAAACTTGACACGTTATCCTCGCGACACTCCATGCAAACGTGTGCTATTTATGTATCCGTATATTCACCTATGACTATACAATAACTGTACTACTCGCTTCCAAACCGCAATTTAAATACGTCATCTTCAAATATGTTGAGCACTTTTTATCGATAATTATGAACGTGAAGACTTTTTATCGATACTTACGAACGGCCTCGATTTTCAATACAGCAATTTAATCTGTTGAAAAGATAGTATACACAGCACTATTAGTAGAGTAATATTGCAGAGTAAGCCAATATATTCCTTTAACGTTAAATTTGGTCAGGAAAACCCAAATATTTGCTTATTAAATGTAAATTTGCAGGCTAAGAAAATGCTGTTTTTGTAACATTGCCAGAGGAATGACTGGCTCTGTTACCGAACCAGTCATTCCAGTGGTAAATTTTCAAAGATAATATTCTCCTGGTCTGCAAATGGACAGTCCGCAAGAACACTGCACAGGCCGGGGTTGGCCGGTTTCGACATGAAAGGGATATATCCTTACATTAGTACTTGCAATAAATAGATTCACTTAGAAACTGACCCCCGAGCAGAATTAGACTAGCACCGCAGTCTACTCAACTGATTTAATCAGTTATTCTGCGGATTTAGCCGGCTAAGATTGTTGATGCTCGTGTTTCTTTACCCAGGCCCGGCACCATGTGTTCGTGGCACGCTGTCTCTCTGCCTATTAACGCTACTCAAATTGTTTACAGATCACCAGTGGCCGCGACAGATACCAGGAAAGTTTATCGATGGTACTTCGAAAGAAATAGTCTTCGCTCAGAAATCCAAAACTTCAGTACTAGCAGAAAATGTCAGGCATGTGATTTGATGCTATTGGTGTGCTTTCTTCGCCCTGCGCATGGGATACGCGCGATAACTTGTATGCAGATTGACCAATGGGAGGGTTGCAAGACATTTTGGATTCAATTGGAAACCTTGGGTTTCTGAGATCTTTATTGGACTAGTATACATTTAAATGTATATATTAGATAATGACGGCGTGTGTTTATTTCTCCTAGCTCTTTGACTGCAACACGTCACCTGACAATAATTTCAATGGACAATAACACTGACCCAACTGACTATTTTGAAAACAATTTGACTGAAGGTTGTTGGTGGCAAAGCCAACAACAACTGTCAAATATTCAATTTTCGGACAAATACCGGGACTATTATATGTTGTTATCGGTGCCATTCACTATTTATCCCTTTTGTCAGCAACGAATTGTGATAGTGTCCTTGATTTCTCGTGAGTTCCTGACGTTTGTGTAAGCAACATAGCGCCTGAATACAAACAAATAACACGATCTCTAATGTAATTGCTTAGACATATTTTCCTAAGCCACCAACAACTTTCAGCCGAATTGTTTTCAAAACATTCCGCATGTTCAGAGTTAACCCCATGGAAAAAGTAGTCTGCAGATAATCGTCAGGCAAATAGTTGAAGAAGTTACTGTTCGGGCTTACAGCAACAGCTTTATCAAAATAATCACCACTGATGGGTCGACTGAGCTTGTATTCCAAGATGGCATTCTATACAGTGGTAGCTATGCTAGTACGGTTGAGTTTATTGTAGCAGAAATCTCAGCAGGTTACGCGGTAAAACACATGCCCCATAGTGGGTAGCTGATTCACGTCCATGATACGCGCACCAGATCAATAGCAATATGTAGTATGCCTAGATAGGCGACAACAACGAAGGGGTTAACTTATACAAGATGGTGCGTCCAGAACGTGTGCGTGTGCGTGTGTACGAGTCCTTTAGGCAGCTGATTAAAAAAAATCTGACCCTGGCACGGAACCAGACCAGAATAACGTATTAAATTACGGGCCCAGACATGGACCCGGAGCCGTACTCGCATACTAAAAGACAGAGGGGATCCGGACCAAGACTAATCAATCGATCCTCAAAACATCCACACTCACACCCACCCACACACCCAAACACACTCTAACCCATCCGTGCGTGCGTGCGTCCATGGGCGAACGCGGGCGCGTCCATGCGCGCGCGTGCGTGCGTACGTGCGTGCGGGCGGGCGGGCGGGCGGGCGGGCGGGCGGGCGCGCGTGCGTGCGTGCGTGCGTGCGTGCGTGCGTAGTAATATGTGTTTAGACGCCGTTTCAGGCATGTTGTTACAACAGGAATGACAGCACTTAATGTTATGGCAGTCATAACCTCGATAGTTAGAAATGTTCTGCATCCACCTTCAAGTAGTTATCATAAACGGCTAAGATAGATCACTCAATCTACCATTGTCGCCTAATATGTTTCAATGCTGGCGTCGTAGGTAATCTTTAGCGTGGGATATAAAATGGACACATCTCTAAGTACGTCCAGTTAATATACACTATTACGAATACGTGCCAAGCCCAAAATACTCCCTTCTGAAGTTTCTTAGACAAGCCGTATTCTAGCTAAAAATCAATTACGAATTTACGACCCAAGATACCAATACCAAAACACACCTGAAGAAATACGTATCTATACCATCATCTCATCATGCGAAAATATGAATAAATTTAAGCATGCCAAACCCAAACGGTACCCGAATTAACGCATGCCCAAAGGCAGTGACGAGTTAGTAAAAATGATTTAAAAAAATATTTTCCGTGTAATAATTTTGAATCCTCCCATCCACCAATCATTGAATCTCCGAGGCAGCATGTGTTTCTGTCTATATATCACTCTGCCAACACCGGGTGCGCGTGAGTATGCACACACCACCATATGTGTCAGTGGGAGGATAATTTGTTCGACTCGGTGTGGTGTAAAGCGTCGTTAGCCAGATGTCTGCAATCAGATACAGATGATGGCAGAGTACTGATGCTCAGTCAGTGGTGGATACGAGATGCGTGCTTCATTCTTGCTTGGTTGCTCGACCGCGTATGTATAATGGAGTGCCGATGGTAGACTACGATCTGGGCATAATTAGGTACAGGGTTACGAGGAAGGGGAGTGACAAATATCATCCATAATGAAGGTATGTGTTACTCTGACAAGTGCCCGTCCGTCTGCAAGTGGCTGATGCTTATCATTGCTGGTATGGTGTCTAAGGTTGCGATTTGATCTGCCAGCTTTACAGATAAATGTACACCAGAAAGTTTTGGTTATAGATCTTCGCAAGTTTCTGATGCGTATACGTCTTTCATCATCTCCCTCCTTAAGATCATCCTACTCCTTTCCCCATCCACCCCCACCTCCACCTCATGTGCCATAGTACACGTCCTCTTCCTCCCCCATCCATCTCCTACTTCTCCTGCTCTTCATCCTCCTCAGCTTCCCCTCTTCCTTCTCCTCCTCCTCCTCCTCATCATCATCCTCCAGATCATCATCCTCATTGTTGTCCCCCTCCTCCTCCTCTATGCTCTTCCTCCTCTCGCTTCCCATCCTCATGCTCCTCCTTTTCCACCCGCGTTTCTGACATATGTAGTTGTTCTTGTGTAAGCAACATGGCACGCCACGATGCTGAATACGTCATTGGTGGACGTCTTTGCACCTACTCCATCACTGCGGTGGTGGCGGTGATTGTTACAATGATTGAGTAATAAAGGAAGATGAGATAAGAAGGAGGTAATAGGATGAACACGTGTAGATGGAAGAAAAGATGAAACAACGAGAATGCAGAAATTGAGAGATAGGGAGGCGGGTGGGGGCGGATGAGAAGGAGGAGGGGAGGGAAGAGGAGGAGGAGGAGTCGGAGTCGGAGGAGGAGAAGTAAGCGGAGGATGTGGATGGTGAGGAGGGGGAGCTAGAAATCAAAGATTCCATCACAATTCGTTGCTGACAAAGGGGATCATAGTGGATGACACCGATAACAACATAGAATACTCCTGATCTTTGTTCGAAAATTGAACTATTCAATCTGGACGGAACATACCTGATGAGAATTGACTTTTGGTGGTTGAAGGAAAGAAAATACTTTGCCCACAATCACCATTTATTAGTTGTTTATACGTTTCAAATGAATGAGTTTTTCTCCTATCACAAATTAATGTAAACTTTTGGTTGGGTTTCAGTTGCTTAGCTATCCCGCGAGCTTTTACCACCTATTGTTATTGCTTAGTCTAGCGGAATGAATCGAGTTAAGCCTTTGGCGATATAACGGCTATGTAGGAACAGGAGCTTAGCATCTCAAAATGTCGTGTCAGTTGCCCGTATCCTAGTCACTGAACAAGAAGAGCGACGTTCTCCTCATGGAAGATAATACATTTACGCTACGACAGGTA